>JACEEZ010006580.1:85000-92971 GCA_016584305.1 Chionoecetes opilio
CACAGTGAGGTGTTAGCCCCCCCGTGTGTCTTGTCTGACCTAAAGAGCGAACGCGCAGTTTTCGTCCACTATAACAGAGTACCGCCCGGGGGCCCCGATACGGCATACGTACGGCGCGGGCCAGCAGTGGTCTATAGATACTAATTTCCCGGGCCCACGCGGACTCAAACCTAAAATCAGGCATAAAGGGTATACCCGGGGTACGTCTCGTAGTAATCAGGGGGAGAATATTACGCTGCAAGGCTAATGTGGCAGCTATGTATATCGTAACATTTGGCGATAGGAGCAAAATGGGCCCCTATTTCGGAAACACCCGGGATCTTAGTCAACACCACCCAAAACAATTTTTTGGGTTTTAGGGAAAGGGTTAGTTTAGGTCTGGTTTGGTTAAGGAAGGGTTTTATGATGGTTGTTTTAATTTTTGTAGAGTTTTTTGGGGTTAAATAAGCGGCCCCCGGGCCCGATTTCCGAAAGAGGCCGATTTTAGCAAAAACAGCGGCATTTAAAAGTCTTTTAAATTTTATTTTGGGGCTCCCTGAAAACCCGGGGAGCAGATGAGGGGCTGGGATAAACCCGCGTCACCCCAAGGCGTGCTCGTGTTTGGGTTTTAGCAAAATTTTCCCCACATATCCCTAAAAATTCCCCCTTTTTTTCCCCATCCACAGGCCACCGAAAAACCGTAGGGGAAAGGAGGGTGGGTACGAGATCTCCCTGGGCCCCCCCTTTGTAAGGTTATTGTAGCCATACACTGTAAGTGGTAGGGTTTACATCCCTTTTTGCCCCTTTACGGGGGTTTTTCGAGCACCCCTCCCCGGGTTTTTCACTGCCTCCCCCACCTTTGTGGTTTTTTGGGGTTTGGGGGTGGGGGACCAAATTTAAATATGTTTGTTTTTGTATTAGTTTTTAGAAAATTTAGCAGGGGTTTCCCAAACCCTGGGGGCCGGGCCCCCCAAGGGGGGCCCCATGGCAAAAATTTAAAGGGGGGCCATGGTGGGCTTTTGGGAAAAATTAACATTTTAAATAAGTTGGGAAATCTGAAAAAAAAAAAAAAACTTGAAACACTGTCCTGGCAAAGAAAAAATGTTCTTTTTTTAATTTAATTTAAATTTGTTTAATCTTTAAGTTGACAAAAAAAATTTGTTACAAAATATTTTTACGAATGTGTGTGTACGTGTTGTATGTATGGGTCCCCCCCCAAAATTGAAATTTGTTTGGCAGTGTGGGTGTGATAGAAAACGGGAGGAAAAACAAAAGCGTATGAGGAGGGGGGGGAGAGACAGGGGGGCCGGGAGTGAGGGGAGTCCCCGGGGGGACAGGGAGAGAGGCGATGGGAATGATCTCAGTGTGGCCTGGGTTTATCTCACGTAAACATTGGGTATAATTGATCTGAACATATACGGGTGTTACTTATTTTTTCGACAATTATAAATGCGGGTCGCTTTTTTTTCGTGTGTGAAAATTTCTTATTTTTTTGGTTTTATTGTTTTCATGCTCCCCCCCTATTTAGGTTTTCCTGTTTTTTTTTTTTTTAGTGAAAAATATTGATGTGCCCCGGGCTATTCTTTTTAAATTTTTTTTAAAATTTTTCCTTTTTTGGGGCATTTGTAAAAAGGAGGGTTTTTTCTTTTCCGGGAAAAAAAGGGCCATTTCCGGGATTCCCCTTGGCTTGAGTGGAAAGGAATGTTTTTCACTTTAACCTGGGGAATTCCCGGTTTTTCCCGGGGCCCGGCCTTTGGCCCTTTGGGGGGAAACTGGGCTAGTCCGGAGGGGGGAATTTTTTGCCGGGGGAGTTTGGCCTAAAAGCCGCCCAAGGGCTAAGGAATTTTGGCCGGGGTTTAAAAGCCACCCCGGAAAGGCGGCCCAAAAAAGGTTGGAAAAGTGGGAGCCGGGCCGCAAAATGGCCCCCCACTAACCCACCCAAATGGAAAAGGGAAAGGGGGGGTTTTTTTTTTCTTTTTTTTTGGTTTTTTCCCCGGGTTTTTTTGGGGGGGTTAAACCAGGGCTGGTGCGCCCGAAAAGGCCAGAAAACCCCGGGGAGGGGCGACCTTTGGACTTTAGTTTTAAGGGTTTTGTTTTTTTAAAAAGCCCTTTACCCCCAACATTTTGTTTTATCATTTAATGCTTGTTCTGATGTTTGTCTTCTTTATTTTCCTTTAGTTTTCCCGATGGCTATAGTGTCAGTAAGAAGCGGAAGTAAAAGTGAAGGTACTTTTAACTACGGATTTACTAAAACCCTCGTTTGATGGCATCGAGAAACCTCAGTGTGTACTGTGTTTCAAAGTGCTGGAAAAACGATTCTATGAGGCCTAGAAAAGTTGAACCACATTTGCTGACCACCCCATCCACAGCATGCGAGAAGGACCCCGATTTCTTTAGGCGCACGAAAATAGTTTGGGGGAAAAAAGAAGAAAAATGGATGGACTGGGCTTTTCAACAACAGACCTCAAGGGAGTTGAGGCAAACATACGGGGGTGCCCTTTGAAATAACGAAGCAAAAAAGCCTCACAAATTGGTGAAAAAAAACCTTAATCAAGCCATGTACTTTAAAGATGGTCAAGCGTGTTTTGGTTTGGGGAAATTTGGGCCCCAAATGAAGTAAAAATTCAACCAAAAAAAATTTCCTTTTCAAAACGGGCCCCAGTGAAGGGGGAATTTTAAAGAAAGTCAGATGACATAAAAAAAAAAGTGATACAGGAAAATCAAAAACGTCTCCCAAATGGTATGTTTGCAATAAAACTGGAGGGGTCAACGGATTTTGAGTTTTTTGTGCACAGCTACTCGTGGTTTTTTAGGTAGTTTTCCCTTTTGTGATACAAGGGAAAAAATATCTGATGTAAAAAAGCTTGAGACCACAAAACAGCCCAAAGTGTGATGTTATTTTTTTCTTCAAAGCTAAAAAGGACCCCTGGGAAAAATTTTTGTGGAAGGGGGGGGTTTTTTTACGCCGGGGGTCCCCGCCCCCCTGCGGGATCAAAATCAGGGGTTTCCCGAAACGTGTTTAAGGAAATAGCCCCCGAAAAGGGCCCAAGGGGGGCCCTTTTAAGATCCATCGTTTTTTCCCCTGGCGGCGAAAACCCCTCCCTGTGAACTTTGGCCCAAAATTTCCCGGAGGCAGTGCCCCCAAAGCGTCAACTTTGTAAAAGGGGGGAGCTTGAAAATTTTCGCCTTTTCCAGAAACCCCCGTAGAGGGGCATTGGGGGTTTTTGGAGCATGAAACCCCTCCCTTTTACTCCAAAGGCGCGGCTTTCCCAAAGGGCCAAAGTTTTTTGGGTTTCCCGTGTTGAAATTCGGGGGGGGGCTTTTAAAATTTTTCCCGGAAAGCAAGGGAAAAATGATCGTTGAATCCCCTTTTAATGAGGTTTTGTGGGAGCCAAAGTCTTGCATATTTAGCAGTACATTTGAGCAGCTAAATAGGGTTTAATCTGAAGCTACAGGGCAAGGAAAGAAAGTATTTTTACCCGATAGATTGTCTTTGTGGATTTTTTGCCAAGCTCCAGAATTGGCAAAGGAAAATGGGCCGGGAATGGGCCATGTTTTTTTTAAAACCTTTTAGCTGTCCTTGACGAGAAAAGAAAAAAGATGTCTGCTTGAAACCCCTTAATTAAAAAAGAAATCACTCAGGGATCTGAGACCTTTGGGAAAAGGAATTAATAGGTACTTCCCAGACCGAGGAGGAAGAAGGGGAAAGTTTTGGGAAAAAATCCATTCTCGGCACTCTTGATTTTTACTACCATTCCCAGGATGTCAGGGGCGAGTTTCCTTTATCTCAAACATGATTCTGCTGCCAAATATTTTTATGAAGAAAAATTCGAAGTATTTTGGTTTTTTAATGCCTCATTCATATCCAAAAAATCAGGAGATTTCACTTCGACTACTTTGCCTTTTTTAAATACCTATTTTGTGAGTCGGTTTCTCCACCCTTCTACCCAAAACAAGAATAAGGGGCCGGAAAACCCAAATTGGGTGTGGAACCCCCACATGGATGTGCATTGTTTAGTGCACACAAAACCCCGGATTTGTCAACTGACTGAAAAGAAAAAAAATATCAGCCTTTTTCCCCCGAGGGGTGATAAAATATGCAGGATTAAAGGGAAATTTTTTCCCAAAACCCGATTCAAAATTTTCTAGTTTTCCCCTAGGGCTTTTGTAGGCAAGTGATGTAAGTTAAAACCTATCACAGGGAAAAATATCAAATATAAAAATTATGACTGTAAACTTTGTAATAAAACAAGGGTGTTCTCTTCATCAACATTTTTTTTTTTTTTTTTTTTTTTACCTTTTTTGGCGGGGTGGGATTTGGGAGAAAAATGAAGGGGAGCCACACGAATATTGAAAATTCATGAAGGGGGGAATGGAGTGAAAAAGGTTGAGAACCACTGTATTAGTAGTAGTAGCAGTACTATATTTGTGTATAAGTAATTCGCATGTTGTATTTATATGTAGGTCACGGACTGTACTGTATTATATCTAGTGTTATACATGCATACTTATCAATGTTTAGATAACACTGGGCATGATCTCAGGTTAAATGTGTGGTCGATTGATCACGGAAGACCAGATAAGTTGCATCAGTTGATAGTTTTTGAAGTCTACCATAGAGATTCATTTTCTATGGAATGTATTATTGACTATTTTCTATGTGTATATGGATAACTATGGTGAATTATGGCAGCCTTATTGAGCTTGTGATATCCTACCGTAGAAAACAGTAAAGTCGCCACCTGCAGTGATGTCGCCAGGCGCCAAATATTACGAATTATAGCATCACTACTGATTTGTATGTGCCACTGAAGATGATACACAGTAGTTTATATCATGACTGTATAATCTACTCTGTTTCAACGTTGTTTTATGCTTTATATCTGCAAGTATATACGGGTTCAATTTTCGCTACGCATTTTTTTTCGGGCGACGACGACAGCGGTACGACACTCAGTAAATAAACACTAGATGGCGACTCTACTGTTGGTAGCCACTTTGTAGATATTTTTGTAATTTTTTCATTTATAGCCATACTATGACACAGATTAAGACACAAAATGACACAGACTCTCCAGATAGCCCCTTCTAACTTTCCTGAAATCATGGATGTAGAAATGTAAGTATTAACGTCACCACACGTCTGTAAACAGAAAACAAATTGTCCTGGCGACTTAACTGTTATCTACGGGAGCTGTAGCTATTCTGAATGTCACTGAAACAGATTTTTTATTTTATCTGTAGATATAATCAAGGTGTTTTAGGTGAACAAAATTATTTTCTAGTATATTCTGATGTTATTTGTCTCTCTTTTTGAGGGAAAACTTAAGACATACGATCATGTTTTTGTAATTGTTACGGTTGTTTATGTTTACAGGATATTATTTTGGTTGGGAGGAAGGGAGGGGAGGATTTCGTGATAGGCGTATCGGTAACCAGCCTTCCTTGCCTCTGTTTTATGATACTAGCAGAAGTTACTCGATATAAGTATAATGCTCTGAAAGACAATCCGAATGACTTTGTACACGTAACACCGTGTTTGTGATCTCTCTCTCTCTCTCTCTCTCTCTCTCTCTCTCTCTCTCTCTCTCTCTCTCTCTCTCTCTCTCTCTCTCTCTCTCTCTCTCTTCGTACTTCTCCCATGTGAGAGAGATTGATAACCTCCCAGGGATGACCTCAGTGGCGTAGTCAGGTATCTATCAATAAGGGGGCACCTAGGGGGGCACAGCTAAGTAGAGGGGGGGCACTAGGCAAACGGAGCGCAGGGGCATTCTGATGTCCCTGGCTAGTGGGGGGGCACCGGATTTTCATGGGCACATGACCCCTCCGTAGCTACGTCACTGCACACACACACACACACACACACACACACACACACACACACAACACACACACACACACACACACACACACACACACACACACACACACACACAGACACACACACATATACACACACAAACGCACAAACACACAAAAGTAAATCAAACTCCCGACTCGGGAGTTTGATTTAATCTTCTTATCTTTCTATCTCCAAAATAAAGAACATTAACAAATTGAACATGATATATTATATATATATATATATATAATATATAATAATATAGCGAAAGTGTGTCTGTCTGTCTGTCTGTCTGTCTCTGTTGGTGTGTGTGTGTGTGGTATAGGTTTCCGCCCCCCGTGGCGCAATCACCTCATATGGCACATTTTTGGAACCGGTTGACCAGGGAAGGTCATAAGCCCACTTATGAGATGATTCGATCACTTTTTTTTTTTTTTTTTTAGCAGCCTATTAGCGATAATTGTGAAGAAAAAAAAAGTGGGTTGCGAGAATTGAGGAAACCTTGATGTAGGGTGATGGGTAATGGGTGAGTGAATGGGTAGGGTGATGGGTAATGGGTGTGGGGTGATGGGTGAGTGAATGGGTGGGGGGTGATGGGTTGGGGGTGATGGGTGATGGGTGAGGGAATAGGTGGGAGTGATGGGTAATGCTAAATATAAGCGAAAGTGTGTCTGTCTGTCTGTCTGTCTGTGTGTGTGTGTGTGTGTGTGTGTGTGTGTGTCTGGTATAGGTTCCGCCCCTGTGGCGCAATCACCTCATATGAAACATTTTTGGAACCGGTCGACCAGGGGAAGGTTTTTAAGCCCAATTATGAGATGATCCGATCACTTTTTTTTTTTTTTTTAGCAGCCTATTAGCGATAATTGTGGAAAAAAAGTGGGTTGCGAGAATTGAGGAAACCTTGATGTAGGGTGATGGGTAATGGGTGAGTGAATGGGTGGGTGATGGGTAATGGGTGTGGGGTGATGGGTGAGTGAATGGGTGGGGGGTGATGGGTTAGGGTGATGGGTGATGGATGAGGGAATAGGTGGGGGGTGATGGGTAATGGTAAATATAAGCGAAAGTGTGTCTGCGTCTGTCTGTCTGTCTGTGTGTGTGTGTGTGTGTGTGTGTGTGTCTGGTATAGGTTCCGCCCCCCGTGGCGCAATCACCTCATATGAAACATTTTTGGAACCGGGTTGACCAGGGGAAGGTTTTAAGCCCAATTATGAGATGATCCGATCACTTTTTTTTTTTTTTTTAGCAGCCTATTAGCGATAATTGTGAAAAAAAGTGGGTTGCGAGAATTGAGGAAACCTTGATGTAGGGTGATGGGTAATGGGTGAGTGAATGGGTGGGGTGATGGGTAATGGGTGTGGGGTGATGGGTGAGTGAATGGGTGGGGGGTGATGGGTTGGGGGTGATGGGTGATGGGTGAGGGAATAGGTGTGGGGTGATGGGTAATGGGTGAGTGAATGGGTGTGTGGTGATGGGTAATGGGTGAGTGAATGGGTGGGGGGTGATGGGTAATGGGTGAGTGAATGGGTGGGGGATGATGGGTAATGGGTGAGTGAATGGGTGGGGGTAATACATACATTTCTACATCCATGATTTCAGGAAAGTTAGAAGGGGCTATCTGGAGAGTCCGTGTTTGGTGGGCCGAAGGCCCACCAAACACAGGTGCCACCAATAGCCCTCCGCAGGAGCTAGCCAAAAAGTCCGCCCGGAGGGCGGCTTTGCGGCTAGTATAATAATATAAGCGAAAGTGTGTCTGTCTGTCTGTCTGTCTGTCTGTCTGTCTGTCTGTGTGTGTGTGTGTGTGTGTGTGGTATAGGTTCCGCCCCCCGTGGCGCAATCACCTCATATAGCACATTTTTGGAACCGGGTTGACCAGGGGAAGGTCATAAGCCCACTTATGAGATGTTTCGATCACTTTTTTTTTCTTTTTTCTTTTTTAGCAGCCTATTAGCGATAATTGTGAAAAAAAAAGTGGGTTGCGAGAATTGAGGAACCTGATGTAGGGTGATGGTAATGGTGAGTGAATGGTAATGGGTGTGGGGTGATGGTGATGATGGGTGGGGGGTGATGGTTGGGGGTATGGTTGATGGTGAGGAATAGGTGGGGGATGGGTAATGGATTAAGCGAAGTGTGTCGTCTGTCTGTTCGTTGTT
>JACEEZ010006581.1:0-12870 GCA_016584305.1 Chionoecetes opilio
AGGAAATTCGTCTATGATTTCATTCTACATAGAAATTGCATGCCAAAGTGAAAAAGATTTTTTTTTATACCGCGTACCTAATGTGCATGCATGAATGAATATGTGTGTACATGCATGCATGCATGTGTGTGTGTGCATGTGTGTGAGCGTGCGTGCGTGCGTGCGTGCGTGCGTGCGTGCGCGCGTGCGTGCGTGCGTGCGTGCGTGCGTGTGTGTGTATATATGTGTGTGTGTGTGTGTGTGTGTGTGTGTATGTGTGTGTGTGTGTGTGTGTGTGTGTGTGTGTGTGTGTGTGTGTGTGTGTGTGTGTGTGTGTGTGCGTATGTGTGTGTGTGTGTGTGTTTGGGGCCGATTTTCTAATATACTGCACGCACGGCCAACTCTACGTCAGCCTATCAAGGGTTGGCTGTGCTGATACCGTCGAATTGTTGGCGCCCCGTGGAATCACACGGAAAGTGTTCTAGCCCGAGGCACTTTGACCAGAGACCAACGACAGCAACAACACGATTGGAGTTTGCACTCACATTGTTGTGTAATAAATACTACTTCTACAAACATCAATATAAATGACCCACATCATTGTGGGTTCGAAGGGCCCACAAGCGCTTGTTCATTTATATAGTTTTACCTCTGTTGATTCTTCTTATACACACTGGACAGCAGAAATCTACCACCCCATTCAGGTAGAATCTGATATCCATCACCAGTCCTATGAATCACTAAGAAACTCAGGTATGAGGTTTATATAGAAGCGGCGTCGTCCATGAAGTGTCCATAAAAACCTTCCTGTACAGTGTTACCAGGCTAAGGTTAAGAAGGCTAAGATAGTCTTGCATAACGTGAATATAATTGTATCATTGCCTTTTTTGTTACATCATTTAACATGATATCAAAAGAAAATAACCATAATTCTATATTCTTCAGTGTGTCCTCTCTTCTAGGACCCCGAGCCCTCGTTAGACTGGCAGGGCACGCGCGAGGCATCCATTCCTGCGGCTCCTTGTCTCCAATTTTCCTTTGGTGACAAGAGAGGAAAGACAGTGATGGGTGACGAAGACTGTCTTTACCTCAACGTGTTTACACCTGAGGTAATCCATTTAGGGTGTGCACTAACGACAGATAAATTATTAACCATGTATTTATTAATCTCTCTCTATATCTTTCTCTCTTTATCTCTATCTATCACACACACACACACACCACACACACACACACACACACACACACACACACACACACACACCACACACACACACACACACACACACACACACACACACACACACACACACACACACACACGCATGCACGCACACACACACACCACACACACACAACCCCACACACACACACACACACACATCACTCACTCACTCACTCACACACACACACACACAACATACAATCACTCACTCACTCATTTACACGCACACGCATACACACACACCACACACACACACACACACACACACACACACACACACACACACACGCATGCATGCACACATGCACACACACACACACAGTCACACACACACACAGTCACACACACACACACATACACAGACACACACACACACACACACACACACACACACACGCATGCATGCACACATGCACACACACACACACAGTCACACACACAGAACACACACACACACACACACACACACACACATACACACACACACAGTTTACGGGTTCTTGACCCACTGAAGCCCCTTTAGCTTTATCGCTGACAAAGCAGGAAGTACTGTTCCTCTTAAGCAAGGTGGTAAGGTGTGTGTGGAGTATGAAGTCACAGCCTTACCCATAAAATATGTCATTATTAAATATATTATATAAGCTCTTTCCGGCAGAAGAACTGCTGGTGGGTGCGAATCCAGCTCGTTATTAATGAATAATAGAGAGTGGGTGATAGGACAGAATCCTGAGGAATACCACTGTTGACAGACTTAAGAGAAGACCATTAACTGTCTACAGTAGCTGCAATATAACGGTTTGAAAGGAAACTTAAAATTAAGGTACAGAGAGAAGTATCGAAACCGAATGAGGTTAATTTAGAATTTAAAGATTTGTGCCACTCTATCAAAAGGTTGTGATATGTCAAGGGGAACAGGGGAAACTTTTGGCGACAGCAAAAGTTTCACCGAAACCCCTAAAGGAGGATACCAATATTCAGTTAGGAAAGCTAGAAGATCGTCAGTAGATCGTCCTTTACGGTAACCATACGACGATCAGATAGAAGATTGTGAGCAGATAGATACCTTATCAAGTATAGTTTCAGAAGCTTTAGAAAGGCAGGAAGTCAAAGCTATACGGTAATATACGGTAACGGTAGGGACGGTAGGGACGGTAATTTGAAAGATTAGAACGGTCACCCTTCTTAGAAGCAGGTTGAATGTGAGCAAACTTCCAGCAAGAAAGAAACGTGGAAGTAGTAGACAAAGATGGAACAGTTTGACCAGGAAGGGTGCAAGCACAGAAGCACAGTTTTTGAGAACAATAGGAGGGACTCCATCAGGACCGTAAGCCTTCCGAGGATCTAGGCCAGAAAGGGCAAAACAAACATAATTACGAAGGATCTTAATAACACGCATAATATAGCCTGCTCTGGGGAGGCTGTGGCCGAGTGGTTAGCGTCTTTGAGTGGTGAGCTCGATGTCCCGAGTTCGAATCCTGTCGGGGGAAACTCTTTCGACCTTTTTTAATGCAGTCGACAAGAGCCTAGTAGGTGAGCAAAAGGTCCCGAGTTCAAGTCCAACCAAGGAGCAACTGTCAAATCCATCGTCGAGTGGCCCACCAAGAAACTCGAATGATGCATACCTGTTCTTTCGACTGGGACTTCAAGTGCTGCGAAGGAAACACGAGGTGGCAGCATGAGCCTGACTGATGATCCGAGCATAACATATAGCTACAGGTGTTATAGGCTCGAACGTATAAAAAAAGAAAGTCGGATAATGGAGGAGAAGGAGCAACAAGCCCTTCATCAACCAGAGTGTATTTTTTGGCAAATGTTTGAGCAAAGAGTTCAACTTTAGAGATAGGTGAGATTGAGATAAGGAATGGGAGTGAATATCTTCATTATTCGTTCCTATCTTCGTTATATTTCAATTTCCAAATTTTCACAAACTAAAATTCATCCATACATGATTATACATACCTTCATGATTAGTATATAATTAATTATCCCTTGAGCTCAAGTTTGATAATTGTCAACAAAGTGTTTTCCTGCCTTGTGTCCCCGTCATGCCACAGGGGAAGGGAGAGCGGGCCTTGCCAGTGATGGTTTGGATTCATGGTGGCAAATTTAACCGTGGCAGCGCCAAAGAATACCTCCCTCATGTTCTTCTCGACCATGACGTGGTGTTGGTGGTAGTACAGTACCGGCTGGGTGTCCTGGGTAAGTAACCTGTGTCTCGCTGATACATGTATGAAGCAAGCATTATGCACGGCGCCTTGCACACTATACCACTCACCACTTCTGTCATGAGCAGGTTTCCTATCGACCGAGGACAATGTGATGCCGGGGAACCTTGGCCTTAAGGACCAAACGATGGCTCTCAAATGGGTGCAGAGGAACATTCACGTTTTTGGCGGAGACAAGACGCGGGTTACCATTTTCGGGGAGAGTGCCGGCGGGTCCTCCGTCCACTACCTGATGTTGACCCCAAAAGCAGAAGGCACAAATTCTTTCTCATATGTTTGTTCATACTCAAACCTGAAGATACTGAGAATACATTATTAATCTTGTCAGGAAATGTGAGAAAATTGTCTTTGTAATATCATTTCTCAGATTTCTCCATCTAAAGGGACATAAATAAATAAAATATAAATCCTCTGCACAGGTCTTTTCTCCCGGGCCATTTTACAATCTGGAACGTTGTTGTGTTCCTGGGCCGTCAACAACAATCCGAGAGAGGCTGCGCTTCATGTGGCCAAGACTCTTGGCTGCCCTACTGACCAGAGCAGCGACGCCCTTCTCCTCTGTCTGCAAGGACTGAATGCAAACGTCCTCTTTCCTCTTTACGAAGAGTTTATTGTAAGTGTCTGTCTTCATGTCAGTTAATCTCGAATATACAAATACCCATGGAGTTTAATGTATCTGGTTCCATTTCATTTTTTTCTTCAGAAATGGTCCATCTTGCCGTTTACTTTCCTTCCTTGGGTAGACGGTCACTACCTGCCGGACCTCCCAGCCCAGCTGGTACGTGAAGGGCGCCACGCCAAGATGGACATCATATCAGGCCTCACCAGGGATGACGGGGGTCTTGACGCCTTGCGTAATTTGAATTGATTTACCTGTTTAAAAGTGTTTTCCTGTCAAATGTTGCGAATATAGGTACTATCCAACTTATATACCATATTTTTCAGTATTTTCTTTTTCTTTTGATTTAGCTGCCTTAGCAAAGAAAACTTTACTAGAAAAGCTTCAGCAGAACTTCAGCGTGGCCGGACCAGCGTCACTTGACCTTGTGGATAAATGCGAGGACCCGGTGGGCGTGGCCCGCCAGCTGTACCTTCACTACCTGGGCACCACCCATGTCACGGAGGCACACGCCGAGGGCCTCATGAGGGTAAGCAACACTAATATTAGGCACGGACCTGAGGCTGAATATTGCCGGTAATGTTGAAGTTGATAGAAAAAATGAACTAAAAATGTGCCTGTATTTTGTTATATTGAGTTGATAATATATTTGTAATAGAGGAAATTGTTGATGATGTAATTTAAGACAAAATATGAAAACAAATGTGGTTTGAAAAACAATATTGAAACAAGAGTAATTATTCATCTCTCTCTCTCTCTCTCTCTCTCTCTCTCTCCTCTCTCTCTCCTCTCTCTCTCTCTCTTCCTCTCTCTCTCTCCTCTTCTCTCTCTCTCTCTCTCTCTCTCTCTCTCTCTCTCTCTCCATCTCTCTCGTCTCTCTCTCCTCTCTCTCTCTCTCTCTCTCTCTCTCCTCTCTTCTCTCTCTCTCTCTCTCTCTCCTCTCTCTCCAACAAAAGTAGAACTTGTAGTAGTAGTTGTTGTTATAATCGTAGTATTAGAAGTAATAGAATCGCAGGAGTAGAAGTGGAAGCAGTAAAAAGAAAAGATTGATAAAAGAATGGACCCGTTTACTTACACCTAAAACGCGGAGTATTATGAAGCTTTGGATGCAATATAGGCTACATATCACTGTACTCGTATTCTTTTTGCTTAAAAATACATCATGAATGAGATATATGCAGTTTTTTGGGCAAAAATGACACGTGACCGCGGAACGCGTTGTGATTGGTTGTGACGTAGGCAGCTACCTCCCCGTCCTCGCTCCTACCCAGTCCTCGCCCACCTGATCGGCTCTTTATGGCATCAGCAGACCGTCAGTACCTATCCTTTCAACATGTCCCAGACAAAGAGAACATACTAAGTTTGTTTTGTGCCCATCTGCAAAAACACCACAATTAAAACACCAGAGAAATTGTTCATATCTGTGTCCAACGTGAAGAAAAAAAGTAAACTGTGGCGGATGTCTACTAGGTGGGATTTCCCTATGAGTGAAAACACATGTTACGCGCGCGCGTGCGCTCTTGTGTGTGTGTGTGTGTGTGTGTGTGTGTGTGTGTGTGTGTGTGTGTGTGGAAAGCGTTACATACACTATATGCTCTTGACCAGCCTGTGTGTGTGTGTCCCTCACCCGCAGACAAAACAAAGTCAGATATGTGGTTGTCAATGTCACAGGATAGTTAACTTTAGTTGACTGGTGACTGCTGTGTGCATGGTGACTGATGAGTGGTGAATGTTGACTGCTGGGTGACTATTGCCAGGTTGACTGGTAACTACGGATTGGTAATGGTGCTTGTCTGTGTATGCTGTCTTAGGTAACAAAACGTTGAAACGTCTACACATACACACACACACACACACACACACACACACACACACACACACACACACACACAACACACACACACACCCACATACATACACGCACACACACACATACACACACACACACATACAGCTGCGTGCACGAAAACGCATCTAAGAGTGTGCACGTGATCACTTCCCCTTCATCTAGGCGCTATATTTTTGCCTAACTTCTGATCTTTCTATAATTTCAGATTGGGGTAAAGCAGATCTTGTTTTGTTCAATGCCTCAAAAACGCAATTTCTTCACACACACCTAGTATAGACTCGATAAAACCTAACAGATTACTATCCTCTCTTCTTCAATGCACTCAACTGCTCCCCCTTTTTACCAAAGGACATTCTTTGGACTATCCATTTCAAAAATCTGAACGGATACTCACATTTTATCTAGTNGAAAAAGCAAAAAGCCTTCATCAACCAGAGTGTATTTTTTGGCAAATGTTTGAGCAAGATTCAACTTTAGAGATAGGTGAGATTGAGATAAGAATGGGAGTGAAATCTTCTTATTCGTTCCTATCTTCGTTATATTTCAATTTCCAAATTTTCACAACTAAAATTCATCCATACATGATTATACATACCTTCATGATTAGTAAAATAATTAATTACCCCTTGAGCTCAAGTTTGATAATTGTCAACAAAGTGTTTTCCTGCCTTGTGTCCCCGTCATGCCACAGGGGAAGGAGAGCGGGGCCTTGCCAGTGAGGTTTGGATTCATGGTGGCAAATTTAAAACCGTGGCAGCGCCAAAGAATCCCTCCCTCATGTTCTTCTCGACCATGACGTGGTGTTGGTGGTAGTACAGTCCCGGGCCTGGGTGTCCTGGGTAAGTAACCTGTGTCTCGCTGATACAGAAATGAAGAAAGCATTATGCACGGCGCCTTGCACAACTATACCCCCTCACCCCCCTTCTGTCATGAGCAGGTTTCCTATCGCCCGAGGAAATGTGAGCCGGGGAACCTTGGCCTTTAAGGACCAAACGATGGCTCTCAAATGGGTGCCAGAGGAAATTCACTTTTTTGGCGGAGACAAGACGGGGCGGGTTACCATTTTCGGGGAGAGGTGCCGGCGGGTCCCTCCGTCCCCTACCTGATGTTGACCCCAAAAGCAGAAGGCACAAATTCTTTCTCATATGTTTGTTCATACTAAAACCCTGAAGATACTGAGAAATACATTATTAATCTTGTCAGGAAATGTGAGAAAATTGTCTTTGTAATATCATTTCTCAGATTTTCTCCATCTAAAGGGACATAAATAATAAAATATAAATCCTCTGCACAGGTCTTTTCTCCCGGGGGCCATTTTACAATCTGGAACGTTGTTGTGTTCCTGGGCCGTCAACAACAATCCCAGAGGAGGCTGCGCTTCATGTGGCCAAGACTCTTGGCTGCCCTACTGACCAGAGCAGGAACGCCCTTCTCCTCTGTCTGCAAGGACTGGAAAGCAAACGTCCCCCCTTTCCTCTTTACGAAGAGTTTATTGTAAGTGTCTGTCTTCATGTCAGTTAATCCGAATATACCCAAAAACCCATGGAGGTTTAATGTATCTGGTTCCATTTCAATTTTTTTTTTTTCAGAAATGGTCCATCTTGCCGTTTACTTTCCTTTCCCTTGGGTAGACGGTCACTACCTGCCGGACCTCCCAGCCCAGCTGGTACGTGAAGGGCGCCCCCCCAAGATGGACATCATATCAGGCCTCACCAGGGATGACGGGGGTTTTGACGCCTTGCGTATTTGAATTGATTTACCTGTTTAAAAGGTTTTCCTGTCAAATGTTGCGAATATAGGTACTACCAACTTATATACCATATTTTTCAGTATTTTCTTTTTCTTTTGATTTAGCTGCTTAGCAAAGAAAATTTTTACTAGAAAAGCTTCAGCAGAACTTCAGCGTGGCCGGACCAGCGTCACTTGACCTTTGGATAAATGCGAGGACCCGGGGGGCGTGGCCCGCCAGCTGTCCCTTCACTACCGGGGGCACCACCCATGTCACGGAGGCACACGCCGAGGGCCTCATGAGGGTAAGCAACACTAATATTAGCACGCGACCTGAGGCTGAATTTTTGCCGGTAATGTTTAAGTTGATAGAAAAAATGAACTAAAAATGTGCCTGTATTTTGTTATATTGAGTTGTAATATATTTGTAATAGAGGAAATTGTTGATGATGTAATTTAAGACAAAATATGAAAACAAATGTGGTTTGAAAAACAATATTGAAACAAAAGTAATTATTCATCTCTCTCTCTCTCTCTCTCTCTCTCTCTCTCTCCCTTCCCTCTCTCTCTCCTCTTTTCTCTCTCTCTCTCTCTCTCTCTCTCTCCTCTCTCTCTCTCTCTCCTCCCTCTTCTCTCTCCTCTCTCTCTCTCTCTCTCTCTCCTCTCTCTCTCCTCCCCTCTTTTCTCTCTCTCTCTCTCTCTCTCTCTCTCTCTCTCTCTCAACAAAAGTAGAAAATTTAGTAGTAGTTGTTGTTATAATCGTAGTATTAGAAGTAATAGAATCGCAGGAGTAGAAGTGGAAGCAGTAAAAAGAAAAAAATTGATAAAAAATGGCCCGTTACTTACACCTAAAACGCGGAGTATTATGAAGCTTTGGATGCAATATAGGCTACATATCACTGTACTCGTATTCTTTTTGCTTAAAAATACATCATGAATGAGATATTTGCAGTTTTTTGGGGCAAAAATGACACGTGACCGCGGAACGGGGTTGTGATTGGTTGTGACGTAGGCAGCTACCTCCCCGTCCTCCTCCTACCCAGTCCTCGCCCACCTGATCGGCTCTTTATGGCATCAGCAGACCGTCAGAAACCTATCCTTTCAACATGTCCCAGACAAGAGAACATACTAAGTTTGTTTTGTGCCCATCTGCAAAACACCACAATTAAAACACCAGAAAAATTTGTTCTTTATCTGTGTCCAACGTGAAGAAAAAAGTAAACTGTGGCGGATGTCTACTAGGTGGGATTTCCCTATGAGTGAAAACACATTTTTACGCGCGCGCGTGCGCTCTTGTGTGTGTGGGGTGTGTGTGTGTGTGTGTGTGTGTGTTGTGTGTGTGGAAAGCGTTACATACACTATATGCTCTTGACCAGCCTGTGTGTGTGTGTCCCTCACCGCAGACAAAACAAAGTCAGATATGTGGTTGTCAATGTCACAGGATAGTTAACTTTAGTTGATGGTGATGCTGTGTGCATGGTGACTGATGAGTGGTGAAAGTTGACTGCTGGGTGACTATTGCCAGGTTGACTGGTAACTACGGATTGGTAATTGGTGCTTGTCTGTGTATGCTGTCTTAGGTAACAAACGTTGAAACGTCTACACATACACACACACACACCACACACACCACACACACACACACACACACACACCACACACACACACACCCACATACATACACGCACCCCACACACATACACACACACACACATACAGCTGCGTGCAGGGAAAAACGCACTAAGAGTGTGCACTTGATCACTTCCCCTTCATCTAGGCGCTATATTTTTGCCTAACTTCTGATCTTTCTTTTAATTTCAGATTGGGGTAAAGCAGATCTTGTTTTGTTCAATGCCTCAAAAACGCAATTTCTTCACACACACCTAGTATAGACTCGATAAAACCTAACAGATTACTATCCTCTCTTCTTCAATGACACTCAACTGTCTCCCTCTTTTACAATGGACATTCTTGGACTATCCATTACAAAAAAATCTGAACTGGATATCTCACATTTATCTAATGCTAAAACAGCTTCGAAGAAGTTAGGTGTCCTCTGGCGTCTGCGTACTTTTTCTTCTCCCTCCCAGTTGCTTGCTATGTACAGGAGCCTTATCCGTCCATGTATGGAGTATGTCTCACATGTTTGGGAGGGATCCACTCAAACAGCTTTCCTAGACAGAGTTGAATCAAAAGTTTTTCGTCTCATCAACTCCCCTCCTCTGACGGGACTGTCTTCAATCTTGAAATCCCCGCCGCAATGTTGCTTCTGTTGCTCTCTCCAACCGTTATTTTCATACTCACTGCTCTTCTGAACCTGCTTATTGCATGCCTCCCCCTCTCTCGCGGCCTCGCTGAACAAAACTTTCTATTCATTCTCATCCCTATTCTGCCTATTTTCATAATGCATGAATTAATCAGTATCTTTACTTTACTCTCTCATCCCTTTCACTGTTAACTCTGAAACTCTCTTCCTGCTTCTTTTTTTCCACCTTTCTACGACTTGAATCTTTTCAAGAGAGGAGTGACAAAAACCCCCTGAATTAAGTAGGCCCACCCCTCTTTTTATATTATCTTACTGTCTTCTTTATAGGGACTGGCAACTAATCGGGCTTTTTGTTAACTATTTTTTTTGCCCTTGGCCAGTCCTTTGTGATGTAAAAAAAACAAAAAAAGATCACTATGTGCTCTTGACCAGTGTGTGTGTGTGTGTGTGTGTGTGTGTGTGTGTGTGTGTGTGTGTGTGTGTTGTGTGTGTGTGTGTGTGTGTGTGTGTGTGTGTGTGGTGTGTGGTGTGTGTGTGTGTGTGTGTGTGGTGTGTGTGTGTGTTTGGTGTGTGGGGTGTGTGTGTGTGTGTTTTGGTGTTTTGTGTGTGTGTGTGTGTGTGTGTGTGTGTGTGTGTGTGTGTGTGGTGTGTGTGTGTGTGTGTGTGTGTGTGTGTGTTTTGGCGTGCGAGCGCGTGTGTGTGTTGTCTGTGTGTGTGTGTGTGAAAGGCGTTATATTCGTAGTATGCTCTTGACCAGGCTGTGTGCGTGTGCGTGTGGAAGGCGCTTTAATCACAGTGTGCTCTTGACCAGCATGTGTGTGTGTGTGTGGAGGGCGCTCTCATTCTACCTGTCTTCTATGAGTTCGTCTATCGCTCTAGCTGTACATATAGTCCAGTGCATATGAGGGGGAAGCGTGTTTTGTGGTATGTATGAATTTTTATGGTTGATTGTGGTAGTCTGGCATGTCCTGAGCCAGAACCAGCCGGGTGCCACTTTGGCAACCTTAATGAATTTTTTTATGGGCCAAAAACAAAATGGCCACCAATCGCATAGATCGCATATACAGAATATTGCTTAGCTTCTATATTATTGGTGCTAGAGATAAAATCTTAGTGTCTATTCCCATGTTTTCAGGGTAAAGGGGAAGTCATGTATGCATATTATATCATCACATTCTGCAGGAAATTACATAATACATTACTACATGATTTCAGGTGATCACATTCATACTGTTGATATGTGTATATGCATGATATTCCACACCCAGAGGGAAAAAAAACATGTTTTGCTTCTGACAATTTTGCACGATCGAAAAACACCAGCACAGTAGAGCAATAACAGCACTTAAAACAGATAACACCAATGGTTTCGTATTTCGTTGCAAACTGCTTACACCCATTAAGAAAGCCCCCGGCTGATTAAACATTCACATTCACACAATGAACACCATCAAATGTCAAGAAACACCAAACACTCATCAATGCTGATAATCCTGAGAAATACTTCAGTTTTCTTCATTGTCAACTTGTGATGACCCTACTCTGGTATTTACAATTGGCACAATCGGCCCCGCGTGACGTTGCAGAACATCGAACACGACATTTGAGCAACCACACAACTACATCTGCCACTGGAACACGGGGACTGGATGCACATCCACACTTGATCATCTGTAACACTTCAATGGGTACTAGATGCCCCAAAACCTCAGGTAGCATTTTGGGGGGCAGATAACCATCTGTGTTCGTCCAGCCTAACTGTGCAGGATCTGCGGAGGGAGGAGATTGATCTGACAGAGACGACTTCCAAACGAGTGTTTGGTAATGGGCACGGTAGACGTGCTCCACGAATTCATCCGAAGTGGGTGGGAGTGATTTGAGCTGTGGAGCACTAGAGATCTTCGGGTTTGCCATTTTCGTTGACCAGATCATGTACCATACATCAGGCATGTTACCCTCACACTTCGAACCTTTTTGCACTCCTTTTTTATCACCTTAGCAATGGTAGTCACATCAGTATCATCTTTGTCATCAAAAAGCTTAAGGAGGTGCGGTGTCTTACTCCGGAAGAGAAGTATGCTAGCAACTCCATTTCCTTAGAGTTCAAGGAGATCATCACCGAAATAGTTCACCAAACGTTCAATGAGTTTACGTCACGATAGTGCAGCGCCTCCAAGACTGATATATGCATCATGAATTTCAAGAGTATTCCACACAAGGAATTTGTCTCCTGATATGTCACGGATTAGATCATTGAGAGAAGCGTCCTCTGTTGTTTGTGTTGCCTCATGTCCTGCAGCAGCTCTCACATTCCTGTGGTTAGTGAACGTCTTGTAACAATCCTCATGGTACTGGGTATCAGCAGCATGCAAATCTGATTGGGCACCATTGACTCTTACCCTGACGTTATCAGCAAGTTGATCATTGCGCAAGTCACATTTATGCAATATGTTCTGTTTGAAAGAATCCACAGTTCGACACTGGATTACAGTTCTCCATCTACTGGGGTTACGAGGGTCAGCTGGTAAACATCTCTCGCCACAGAACAGACAATGTTCCCTGAAAATGAAAGTGTCGCTAGATCGCCGAGACTTCTTGAGTGGTACTTATTCTGTTGATGTGGCTTGCTGTCTGAATAGGTATCTGAATATGATGTACGGAAGTATATGTGGAGAAACAACTCTTGTGACATCTGATTGTTTCAACTCCGGGTACAAGTTTGTTAGCTAGCCCTTCCCCACTAGGGTACGTCGAATGACAAAAAATCTTTTTCTCAACTTTGGCACGCTAATTTCCTATGTAAAATGGAATTCTAAGACGATTTTATCTCATTAAGTTTTTGCAATTGAGCACTTCTTACTATGCAAAATCGCACTTCTATATTGCACCCTTATCGAATAATGCTTAAATGAGTACGCAGTGTCCGGTTGGTCCTGTTTATTGCATCATGCACCAATATGAGTTCCAAATGACTACGGG
>JACEEZ010006581.1:15409-22909 GCA_016584305.1 Chionoecetes opilio
AGAGGCACTCCTGAAGGCTCTGTTAGTTGCGGGCTTCGACCCACTTGGTTTAAAAGGAGAAGCCATCCTGAAAAAGACAATCAAGAATTGATGATAGGTGCAAATGAAGCCGTTACTTTAGCGGGGCTAAGCTATGTTTTGCATATAAATATAAAAGTCCGTTTCTGCATATCAAGAAGTGCTCAAACCAAAAAATTTAAGAGGACAAACCACCCTTAAAACTCAATTTTACATAAGAAAACACCCTGCCAAATTCGAAATAATCTATATTTAACTTTTCATTGGACCCACGGCGTACCCTAATCCCCACGTCTAACACTACATTTTCTCACCGTTTCTATTGTTACTGAGCCACAGTTAATAAGACGAGAAGAATTATTTCCACAGTCAAAGAAGCACTGGCCATCCATAATGGCTCATGATGTTATGTACCTGTAGGGGGCAAAAAAACATGCATATAAGCGAACCATCACCATAATACATGCAATGCATACAAAAAGCTATATAATATCTGGTCGTGCTGGCAATATCATACTGTGGAGAAAAATACTGATGATTGGGTGGGATCAATGGCTTCCTTGACCCGGAAAACATGGGAATAGACACCAAGATTGTGTCTCTAGCACCAATATCAAAGAAGTTATGCTATATTCTGTATATGCGATTTATGCGATTGGCGGCCATTTAGTTTTTAGCCCATAAAAAAAATTCCTCAAGGGTGCCAAAGTGACACTCGGCTGGTTCTGGCTCAAAACATGCCAGACTACCATAATCAACCATAAAAGTTCATGTATACCACAAAACACGCTTAGGTGTCAAACACCTGTTTGACAACTGGACTAATATGATTGTAGGTTCATTTGAGCTCCCTGGAATAAGTTGCGATGCCAAAAGTCAATACTTTCCTGGTGACATGGGCCACTTGTCCCTGTCTATCCACTTCTTCCTTATAAACAAAAAATTATATATTCACAAACACAGTAAAAATCTACCACATCACTTGAAGGAGGATTACTGGCCATCTTGCGGTAGTAGGGGTAATGCAAGTTAATGTTACTATGGAGCGGCCGCTTGACAGCTGTGTTGGTACGGAGCAGAAGTGAGTTGGGGACGTCACCCCATAATGCAGGATAACTTTCTAAGTCAAGCAATTTAGGAGCCTACTAGAGGAGATAATATTCTAGATCTATTGCTGACAAATAGAGACGATTTAGTTACAGATGTGTAGGTCGGTGGGAAGTTAGATAATAACGACCATTATGAGATCAGATTTAGCTTAAAATGGAAAGTTGGAAAATCAAGGGGCAATAAACATAGAATACCTAATTTCAGAAAGGCCAATTATGCAGGATTAAGAAGACACCTGGAGGTTATTAATAAGAGGTGTGGGATGGAGGGGAAGAAATTTTCCCAGGGTAAGGACAGGGCGATGACAGCTGGAAAGGCCAATTATGAAGGATTAAGAAGGCACCTGGAGGTAATTAGAGCGGTTAGACAGGGAAGTGAGGTCGGGGATGAGGAGCTAATTAGAGAGGTTAGAAATGGAAGTGAGGGAGGGGCTGAGGAGGATTATACCTCATTTGTAAGGAATATAATTGACGGACAGAAAAGAAATATTCCTTATAGGGAAATAAGGTCCAGAAAGAGTGATCCAAAATGGATGACCACCAAGTTAAAACACAACAATTGGAGTAAAAAGAAACATTTATTTAAGGTTCAAGGCAGGATTGGTAAACAAAGAACAGTATAACGTGATGGCGAGGACAGTGAAGAAATTAACTCGAGTTGCTAAGAACAATTATGAGATTAAAGTAGCAGGACAGGCGAAAAGGGACCCAAAGGGGTTCTATCACGTATATGAAACAAAGACAAGGGAATTAGTTGGGCCGTTAAGGTCAGGACAGGGTGAGGTCTTAAATTCGGATGAGGATATGTGTAAGAGTCTAAATGATTATTTCTTAAGTGTTTTTACGGAGGAGGATACACAGACGATACCTGATAGTGAACAGATGTTCAAAGGAAGCAATGAGGAGAAACTCAAAGATATTGTGATAACTAGGGAAATTGTGGAAGAGGATACAGATAAAATGAAAAATTTTAAATCGCCAGGACCAGATGAAGTGTATCCCAGGGTATTAAAGGAATGCAAGGAGGTTGTTAGTGAGTCGTTAGTGCACATTTTTAGGAAATCGATTGATCTAGGCGATGTGCCATTATTGTGGAGGAAAGGAAATGTTGTTCCCATATTTAAGAAGGGTGACAGAGGACTAATGTCAAATTATCGACCCGTAAGTCTAACATCAGTGGTGGGTAAATTATTGGAATCTATTATTGCAAAAAACATTAGAGAGCACTTAGATAAACATAGTTTGATCAATGATTCACAACATGGATTCACCAAGGGTACGTCATGTTTCACCAATTTATTGAGTTTTTATAGGAAAGTTTATGAGACGGTAGATAATGATGAGGATTATGATATAATATATCTGGACTTTAGTAAGGCATTTGACAAAGTACCACACGAGCGACTCTTAAATATGGTTAGGGCTCATGGAATAGATGGGAAGGTTCTTCATTGGATCAGAACTTGGCTAAGTAATAGGCACAAAGGGTTACAATTAATGGTTCTAAATCTGAATGGGGACTGGTGACAAGTGGAGTTCCACAAGGGTCTGTTTTGGGTCCATTACTATTTTTGATTTACAGCAACAACTTAGATAGTGGGATTAGCAGTGATATCAGCAAGTTTGCTGATAATACTAAGGTAGGTAGGATTATTGGATCACAGTCTGATGTAAACATATTGCAGGGAGACTTAGATAAACTTAACGAGTGGGCAGTCAGATGGCAGATGGAATTTAATATTGATAAATGCAGCGTTATGAATGTTGGTAGAAAAAACCCTGGTAATAGATACACCATAAGAAATGTATCGCTGAAAAGATCAAAAGGTGAAAAAGATCTTGGAGTGAGGGTGAGCCCAGACCTCCGACCTAGGAAACAATGTATTGAGGCCAGAAATAAAGCTAATAGAGTATTAGGATTCATTTCCAGAAGTGTTAAAAGTAGAAGTGCGGAAGTTATTCTAAAGCTTTATCTGGCTCTAGTCAGGCCTCACCTAGACTATGCGGTTCAGTTTTGGTCTACAGGATGGATATAGCCTTGTTAGAAACAGTGCAGAGAAGGATGACCAAAATGATACATGGGATGCGTAACTTTAGTTATGAGAAGAGACTGAAGTTAATAAAACTACACTCACTCGAGAGACGCAGAGTAAGGGGCGATCTGATAGAAGTTTTTAAGTCGATAAAGGGATTTAATAAAGGAGAGGTAGGAAAAGTTCTTACGGCTTTTAACCAGGGTAGAACAAGAAGTAACGGATTCAAACTGGAAAAGCGTAGATTTAGAAAGGAAATAGGGAAAAACTGGTTCACAAATAGGGTGGTGAATGAATGGAATGGTCTCAGTCGACAGGTAGTTAGTGCGGAGTCATTAGGGAGCTTTAAAGAGGGGCTGGATAGGTTCATGGATGGGGATGAAAGGTGGATGTAGGTAGTGTTAGGTGACAGGAACTACCACGTGTAGGCCTCGCGGCCTCTTGTAGCTTCCTTATTTTCTTATGTTCTTATGTTCTTATGTCACAACATGGCGGCGGATGTTTCAGAAAGCACAAATGTTCCTCCACTAAAATTGGCAGTATCATCAAAAATGCTGTTCACATTAGAAATTCAACATCACTGCCTTACTACATGAGGCTTGAATATTTCCAATCTATCGTTACCTCAAGTAGAGTAAATGGGTCAATTGCAGCAGTAACATTAGTAGTAGTTGCTCTTGTAGTAACAGTAGTAATTGTTTTGTTCATTATATTCTACGTATGATATTTTACAGAAAGCTCCCCCAAATTTCGTATATTTTCTTTTACCAATACATCATCACTTTGTTCAGATGTTCACTGACCGTCACTTTGCCGTGTGCCATGACCTCACCACCGCCCACCACGCCCACTACGCCCACCCCAACAAGAAAACCTTCCGATACGAGCTGCAGCACCTCGCTGAGCTTTCCTTTGGGCAACTCATCTGTCCGTCTTGTAGCCGCGAGTGTAAGTATAAGCAGCCGAGGTTTGGTTCTAGCATGTATATCTGGGGGCATTTGGGTCCGTTGAAAGGCAAGTATTCACACAGATCTGCCGAAACCGAGTTGTAACAATGGATGGAATGATAGTAGTGGAATTAGAAGTAATGGTTATTACATCGAGTAATGATAATTAAGGAATGATAATGGTAATAATCATAAAAATAATGATGGCAGTACCCAAAATGATTATAAGACTTATGATAATGAAACAAAGGATAGTAATAAATAGGTACATAACACCACTACTACTACCACAACTGCCACTACTACTACTTCTACTACTGCTACTGTAACCATTACTCTTACTACTAATATAACTTCATTCAGATGAGAACATCGGCTACATTTCTCCCGTTTGGAGCGGGTCGGTTGGTAAGACAGACAGACAGAGGCGCCAACGATGTGTTACTCCTACGAAGCGCTGTATATATATATATATATATATATATATATATATATATATATATATATATATATAGAGAGAGAGAGAGAGAGAGAGAGAGAGAGAGAGAGAGAGAGAGAGGAGAGAGAGAGAAGAGAGAGAGAGAGAGAGAGGAGAGAGAGAGAGAGGAGAGAGGAGAGAGAGAGAGAGAGAGAGAGAGAGAGAGAGAGAGAGAGAAGAGAGAGAGAGAGAGAGGCAATACTTTCTCCATGAGGGAATCGAGATCTTATAATGAAGATATAAACCAGCGCGGGTAGAAACATCTTGATTGTTTATTTGAACTTTATTATTAAATTTTTTCATTATATTTTTTTTTTATTACTGTTTTATAATTTTTATTCTTATTTTATTTTATTTTAGGTTAGGCATTTTAATGTGCAAATAATTTTATAACTTGTATATTTCATTTTTAACAAAAAAATTTGTATCCGATTTTAGGCTAATGATGGCTTATGTATAGCCGAAACGTTCAAATAAACAATCAAGATGTTTCTACCCGCGCTGGTTTATATCTTCATTATATATATATATATATATATATATATATGAGGTGCCCCGCGGCAGAAGGGTACTAAGCGCCACCAGGGCCAAAAATGACATTTTTACATCGACAGAGAGCTCAATTTCCGCTCTACAGGATGGTGAAGTTAGCATCCTTCTTCCGACATTTCCATAAGGTCGAAAGTCCTATTGTTTACAAAGTGATTTTCTGCTTCGATTACTTGGAACACATTTAGGCAGGAAGGGCCGTGGCAGAAGGGTACTATCTCCTTACCGCGCTCAGCCAGCCAATGGGAGACGAGACGCACTCCGTGACGTCAGAGCGTTGAACCAATGAGAGCGTCGGATCGCCACCACTGCCGCCTATGCCCCGCCTTCCTTCCTTCCCTCTCTTCCCTCCCAACGCAGAGAAAGCAACGAGTGCTTTCTCTGGATTTACGCATTACTTTCGCTATTATCATGGATTATTCCAGCAGTGACAATAGTGCCAGTGAAAATCCTCCTGCGTTTGGCGTTCCGTGAGGGCTAGCTACTGAAGTCAGATTACGAGGCTGAAGCGAGAACATCACCGAGGTCAGACTGCAGAAGGGACGGGCAGCCTGGTCCCGTAAGGTTTTTGATCTCTCAGCCTCCCGCCTCCCCAAGCACTACAGCCGCCCCTTAGCCTTCAAAAAGGAAAAAGTGCGTGACCTTCAGTACCTCCTCGACATCATGCCTGTCAACAAACAAACCTTCTACAACAACATAATCGACGCACACACAGTTGGCCTAACCGAAGACGTCTCACCTGACGAGGACCCCGATGACCTGGACGAGCTGTTGGAGTACGAGTAAAGGCATGGAGGGTGAGGTGGAAGGGTTGAGGGGAAGGGAGAGGGGCGGGGGAAATGAAAGTGGAAGTCAAGACTAGGCTGTCTACGCATGGATGGGTGAATAGAAAGAAAATAAATAAGTACCAATAATAATTTGTGATTATATATTTTTTTACATCAAATGAAAGCTGAGTTCCTCAGCTTTTATTTGATATACAATACTTCATTCTAACTCAAACAGTTCTTGAGATAGTCATTCCCAAGCATTCTCAATCTTTAACTGCGTTTTCTGACGAATATTGATTTTGTCGCATAGTACCCTTCTGCCGTGGGGCGCCTCATATATATATATATATTATATATATATATATATATATATATATATATATATATATATATATATATATATATATATTATATATATATATATATATATATATATATATATATATCGATTTCTAAGAAATCGAGCAATCCACTCAAGTCCTCAACAACAACGGCTTCAGCGAGAGAGACATCAACCGTCAGACTAAGAAAATCATGAAAAACTGGTGCAACCCTAACGCCACAAAAAAGAGCCTGGACATAACTATTTACTACCGTGCTTTCTTCTCCACCGCTTACCAGGAAGAAGAGATATTTATATTACAAATCGTCAACCGTAATGTGAAACCTGCAGACCCAGAGAGGAGAAAAAAACTACAAATTTATTACAAAAACAAGAACACCAGCAACCTCCTTCTCCGTAACAGCCCAAGACAGACGAAGGAGACAAACCAAAAGTCCCATGTCGTATATAGGATCACTTGCAAAAGAGGAAACTGTGAAGTCCTCCCCTCATCCTACATCGGCATGACAACAACGAAGCTGTCCAGACGTCTTACTTGCCACCTAACTTCTAGAGCACCAAAAAGTCACCTATTAGAAAAACATGGCATCATCATCACAATAATTTTTTTAGAAGAAAATACAGAATTGGTCGACATGTGTGCAGATGTACGGCGACTTCCAATTCTAGAAGCACTGTACATAAAAGACATCAATCCCAAGCTTAACGTACAGGCAAACGACCTACAAGCTCTACCAAGCATGAAAAGAACAAAGGCTAATAACAGCCTACTCACAGAGAAACAAAGCGAGGAGTCAACAACCAATAAGCGTCGCCCACTCACGGAGACAAAAGTCAACGAGAAGCAGAAGCTATGTACCAATCAGCGCCGCCCACTAGTGCGCGCGGCAGCCAGACTTCATCAATAAAAAGCGCTTCACGCCACAGCTTAACCATGCTCACCTCTACAGCTGAGGAAAAAAGATCTTCCACATGCTGCTGAAGAAGGGTTCTTAGACCTGAAATCGCGATACAGCAAAAATGACAAGCTACGGCGAAGTCATAAAAGTGATTACAAAAGAAAATAAGACACTCTTAAGACATAGAGAAAATATCTTAAAAAAAGATAATAAACGCTGAACTAGCTATCACTTTTAACGAGATCTGTCTCAGAAAACATCTCCTGCCCGTATATAATATATATATATATAATATATATATATATTATATATAATTATATATATATATTTTATATAATATATATATATATATAT
>JACEEZ010006581.1:27909-46430 GCA_016584305.1 Chionoecetes opilio
TTTCCAAGAGATGGTGTCTGCAAGGAAGGTATAGGAGGTTTCTTCTCAACCTCTCTTCAATCAAGGTACAAGCTCCACGAACATGACCAGTGTTGGCGGCAGTGGTGTCAAAGCACATGGCGACAACCTGGTTATCGACATTCCATTCTTTCAGAGTATCCACCACAGCACTAGCTTGCGCCACTCCCGTTCATGATGATAGGTGTGGAACGCCCAATAATTGGACATTCCCTACTGAAGAAGATATACCTTTCCCCGAGATCAGTATTGAGAGACGTTCAACAGATTCCTCTCCTGTTAGAGATGGAAGGATCTTACCATCCCAATGAACCACTATTCCAGTCCTGGCTCCAGAGGATATGAGAGTTTGCTTCACAGAAGCAGTGTGATCTCTACGATATTGGATGCGGGCTCTCCTGACTGAGGAACGGCTGATAGGCAGCTCACAAATGTTCCTTCCAAGTTCTGCTACAGTAGCTGCCACAATGTGAACGGCTTTTCGGTCACTTGTATTGGTTCTATCCAAGGCAGCAGCAAGACGACCGGAAACTAAGTTTTCAGATTTGTTTTGAGATTATACATGAGAAGTAGTAGTTGATGGGCCAGGAACTTTAAAATCTGGACCATTTCGACTCGAGGCATCTTTTGATATGTAAGGTGTCCTTCATCTTCATCAGAGCTGCTACTTGATTCCAGCTGAACAGTCTCTAGATCTTCATGCATCCGCTTTTTTTCCCTTTCCTTTCTCATTTCTGCTTGCTCCTTCTGGTATATTTGCTTAATTTCTTTCTTGGCCATCACTTTGTCGGGTTGTCCCATGTGAGACTTGCGTTCTCCCTGTTGATCCTCCAAGAAGACCAGGTCTTCCTTCAGCAGAATCAGATTTTCTGCATCATGATGCTTGATATTGAAGAGATGATCAAGTTTTTTTGAGAATTTTTCTTCTTTCTGTGCATGTAGCTGACCCTTCCTGGTAGATCCTTTCTTCAATTTCTCCCAGGTAATCAGGATTTCCTCTAGGGTTCGTTTGATATTGCGCTCCTCTTGCGTGGGGATGCGAGCCATTCTCCATATATCCATTGTTTCCTTCGCCACTATATTGATGCACTCCTTTTTTGTGAGAATTGGTGTGCTCAGCTTCAGGTGATGGAAAAGACATTGAAAAACTTGTCTAAGAGTAGGCAGACGTGACTTTGGGATGAAACAAATCGTGTTTCCTATGAGGTAGATAGCTGTCTTCTTACGTGGTGCAGTCGCCATTATTTCATTCTGTAAGGAAAAATAATGTGGTGAAATACACAATACAATCAAATATAGTGAATATGTATAATATAATAAACAGAATATACTTGAAATAATGTACAAATTCACTGGAATCAGTATGCGAGATAGATTAGGCCCATAGATACATGAACTGAACATCACAGAACACACCTTATGGACTACACTAGCAGTGGTGTCAAACTCAATCCTTCCTAAGGGCCACATTTCAATTTAGTTGATGGCTTGAGGGCCAAGTCTACTTAAATCTTAACGAAATCACAGTAGGTATAAATTAGGTTAGTTTTTTGATAAAAAAGAATGCTAAAATTGAATCACTCGCATAAAAACGTTGGGAAAACCTAGATTTAATTAAAACAAATAATGCATATAGGCTACTTTAATATAAATAAAAATAGGTTAGGTAAGGCTTGGTTGAATTAGGTAATGCAAGGCTGGGTTACGTTAGAATAGGCAAGGGTTTGCAATGGAAAGTTTAATTTATTGCATGTGTATTATTTTGTGTAAGGTTATTTTCTGACTGACTATCAACACCCTCTGCTATCAATTTCAACGGTGAATACTCACTCTTAACATCTTTGTTTCCATTCATTATAAGCTACAATAACCAATGACATCAAATAAATGTAGAAAAGCTAAGATAAAACCGGTTAACCAAGCATTTACTCACCAGAAATTGTGAAATTGGGCCACCAGTTTGACACCTCTGCACTACAGCATTGGTGCCGGAAGACTGAGCTAGTGAGCTATATTATACAGCTGCCATATTGCAGGATAGCCTAACAAAGTTGCCAAGATATATTTTCCTCTGTGACAACTGAGGGAATTTTAATTTATACCAAGCTCTAACTTTAGGGCATGAATTTCGGCTGACGTGTGCATACCCTAAAATTGCCTAAACAGTCATTGATATGAAAAGTTTAACCTGAAAAGTTTTTTCATCCAGTGGATATGTTTGAGCTATGAGCACTGAAAAAAAATCGAGAAAAATAAATCACTCATATACATTGGACCACCCTAATATAATATATATATATATATATATATATATATATATATAAATATATATATACAGATATATATATATATATATATATATATATATATAATATTTTATATATAATATATATATATATATATATATATATATATATATATATATATATATATATATATATATTATAATATATATATATATAATATATATAATATATATTTTAATTATATATATATATATATATATATATATATATTATATATATAATATATATTATATATATATATATATATAATATAAAATATATATATATATATATATATATATATATATATATATATATATATATATATATAATATAATATATATATATATATAAAATATACTTTTATATATATATTTTATATATATATATATATATATATATATATATATATAAATTTTTATATATATATATATATATTTTATATATATATATATATATATATATATATATATATATAGATATATTTTAAAATATATATATATAATATATATACTTTTTATACCCAGAGGTGGGCACCGCAAACGAAAATCCACTTCCGAAAATCGCAAATCCCAAACCCTTATCTTTACTTCCGCAACTGCAAGTTCGCAGTTTTTTTTTAAGTTTGCTTTTCCGCTATGGGCAAGGCCTCATTACATCCGCAAACCAATTAGGTGATATTTCCCTGAAAAAAAATGCAAAAATAAAAGGGAAAGCACTTTGTTTAGTATAAAATTACTTTCTTACTAAATAAATTTTTCAATTGATATTTATTAGTATTTTTTTCATACTTACCCTTCAGCGCCACACAGAAATTTTAGCTCATATTTCACCTCCCACTCATTTTGACGCAATTGATCAACAAAGTAAGTGGTGATAATTAGTATAGGTATATTACATTCAAAATAATATATCATTGATACTATGGGCTATATTCAAGAACGTTTCTCCACCCGTTGCATCGCGAACCCGGTATACAAGGGAATAAACAGGAGGAAAACAAAAAACGGGTGGAGGTTTGAGTCAGCTGATTCGCGAAAACCCATGCAGTTTTCCCCACCTTCCCATCCCGCTGTAAACTTTTTTCATTCCTATTTCTTCCCAGACCATTACAGGTGAGTTTTCACCAAACGAGAGTAACTGCATACCTTGTGAATGCACACGTGTCATCATTAAGGTAAATCAGGTCCAGGAGGCCTTATATAGTAGGGTACGCCGTATAACAAAAAAAAAAAAAATCTCATTTTTGGCATACCAAATTTTTCCTATGTAAAATGGAATTCTAAGGACGATTTTATCTCTTCCATTTTTGCATTTGAGCAATTCTTACTATGCAAAATCGCACTTTTATATTGCACCCTTATCGAATAATGCTTCAATGAGTACGCAGTGTCCGGTTGGTCCTTTTGTATTGCATCATGCCCCAAATATGAGTTCCAAAATGACTAGCGTGGTAAGCTCTTTCTGATCAGTTGGTTTCATCAGGCACTACATCACAGTGTCACACCCACTCTACGTTGGCCTAGAACGTGTCCATCATGTCCTTCTTAGACCTGAAGCGGGGGCATGGTCTCCAGGTGGTGGGCCCGAGCCCGAACAAACCCCGGTCTCTGGCCTGCTGCCCCACCACTGCTGCCGTAGCCTCTGTCACCTGCTTCACGACTCTTTCGGTGCTTTTGAGTGTGGATAGAGAACTCGGAACCTCGTACGGCTTGACCAGGATCTCCTGGATCTGATCCCCGGACAGTGAACAGGTGAATGCCGGCTCGTGCACCTGGCCAGGCTGCCAGCTGATCATTTGTCTGCAACGTGGGGGCTGACAAGTTCAGCTTGGGTGTGTTGCGAGGTCTTACATGGTGTCCTCATACTCCTCGCCAGCCCTCAGCTTCAAAATCTGGGTCACGGCAAAACCTGCGGTCGTCCTCACTCTGACTCGCCACCAGCGAGAGGAGGACACATTCTGAGTGTGCGAACCATGCTCCTGTCCGCACGTAGAAGGTCACAGCTGTTTGGACCTTTTTGGGGCCCTGCGACCCCCTTTCACTCTGAGTTTCTGCGTGAGGATTGGGGCCGCCCTCTAGTGAACGTGGTGAACCTTGATGTCGTAGTAAAAGTTTGAAGTACACCTGCAGCAGTACTTGACTAGGATTTCCAGGGTGTTCAGTTCTTTGCCAGTCAGTCCATGCTTTCTGGTCCACATGAAACACGAGCGGACTGGGCTATGGTGAGCCATCAAGAGTGGGACACCTTGCCACACACTTGATCTCCTGCAGCTCGGACGGGAGAACGCCCCGCTTTACAGCCTGGACCAGCTGGTAGGAGGCCTCCCTGGTAAGTGGACATGTTGACCGGGATTATACTCCGGTATCTCCGTGAGATCTTCACCGCCTGGCACTCCTCTAAAACTCTGCGTTGTACTGCATCTCATTCACGCTGGACAGCAGACTGCACACTGGACCCGTGAAGCCAGTGTCAGATGAGGTAGGGGCCCCTCGATGCTGGTGATAAGGTGGCGCAGGGGCAACCTCGTTTGTGTTTCAACACGCATATACTCCAGAAGAGCTTGAGTCCCAGCATCTTCTCCAAATGGGCGTGAGTACCACCCTTCCACCCCGTGTTGGCCCTAGTTGAGTCACCTTGCAGTACGATCAGTGAGTCGGTGGAGTCGTATGTCACCAGCAGATCATAGAGAGCCTGAGCCACCTTGAACGCAGGCTTCTCAGATGGCACCGTGTCCTCTGGTACAAAGTTCCAAAGGTTACCTTCCAGATGGCTCCTCTGTCACTGACACAGGCTCCTCCCTGATCAACCTGGGTGGGGAGTTTCCCATAGCTGTCGGGCACCATCGCCCTGGTCTTGTCCTTCCTCCCATCGTAACCCAATCCAACTATTTTGGTACCCCGGGGGGCTTCCCCTGGTCAAGGTCCCTGGCCGATGCCATGGCATCCTGCCTGGCACCAGGGGACAACATGTCTGGAGAGAGGTGGCCTTCAGCGATAAGGTCCTGGAGGAATCCAGAAGCCAAGGCAGCAGCAGGAGGTGGGCGGAACGTCGAACCGGATGCTTGGATTTTGGAGTTGGACTTCGACCGTACGTGTTTGAACGACTACGCTGTTTTTGTGTGGACTTTGGAGTTTTGGTTTATAGGACCTTAGACCTTAAGCAGTATCCAGTCCTGAAACCACCTACGTTGGGTAAATTTAATAACGTGGAAAATCCAGTTGCCAGGAAAAAGGTTTTTGCCCGAAAAACGAGGCAATTTTGTATGAAAAAGTGAGCTTTCCGGCGTCTGGCGGACTTAATGTGGTCTTTGGCAATATCGAGGGCATACTTCCGATAAAGTTTTTAGAGCTCTACACTTTGTTGTCAGTGAAATTTATCGGGAATCTCGAACTTAAGTGGCTTTTCTGTGAGTTTTAAAGATGGTGTATGCTAAGCTATGTTGTGCATATAAATATAAAAGTCCATTTTTTTCATAGCAAGAATTGCTCAAACCAAAAAGTTGAAGGGGAAAAAAACACCCTTAAATTCAATTGTACATAAGAAAACACCCTGCCAAATACGAATAATCTATATTTCACTTTTCATTGGACCTACGGCGTACCCTATTATATAGGGTGTGTGAAGTTGTGAGGAAGGGCCCGGGCGGCGGCGGCAGGTGGAGGTCGGCCATTGTGTTGGAGCAGTGGCGGCGGGCCGTTCAAATGTTACTCGCAAGCATAACTCGGGCCATTTTTTCTGCACCAACGCCTCAGACAAGTGGCGAACACTAACTAAGCTATTATTTTAATGTCAGAAATGATCAATTTCACTAGTAAAATGTATTAGATATGTATAAAACAGTCAAAATACTGATGCCGCTTTGGGCTCGCCTGTGTTGGTACGCCTGTCAAATATCCACCAGTCGGGGATTTCTTGTAGATGTCACCAGTGGAGGTACGACGGTGGAGAATCTCCACCGGCCGGGATTTGACGAGCATTCTTGAATATAGCCCTATATCAGGCCCTTAACCTCAGATTCCTCATTCAGAGTCCTCTGGTGACAGTTCAATCTTGAGCAAGTCCATATTTCCATTCATGAAGACCAAACAATCTCTCAAAAATATTGGAAATCAGACTCTCTCTTTTGGCATTCATGACGAACAGTAATCATGGAAGAACAGTATATTCACGGCTGCAGAGCTAGGTAAGGCCGTGTTGTACTGAACAAACACATCATCCAGGCGGGACGAGAAAGGGCGGGAAACATGGCCTGCTCCAGCTGCTTGTTCTTCTCTGAGTACCAACTTTCAAGCTTTTTCCCTATATTGTTGAAGAGGCGGGTAAAGTTGGTGCCCTCTGTATATAGTATTGGGTTCTGTGGTCCTAAAAGGCTGGAGATAAAAAAAAAAAATTTGTTATATAAACTCAAGTAAATATCTGAAGTAGGATAATGGGGGTCTGAAAAAAAAATTGTTACTTAGAGATAATAAATGCTTATTAGTAGATTTAATGCTTATTAGTAGTATTAGTAGATTTTTTGAAAATATATTATTAGACTTGAATTATGAATATCACAATAATATATTTGCATTACGGTCATGATTGCTAACATATACACAGAGTTACAGTCCTAGAGTACGCGTCAGGTCCCAGGATACACGGCCCAGGGCAGACATTCAGAGAGAGTTAAAGGGCACGGTGTTTAGCTTAACTAACTTCCTCTATTTGTACAACCCGGAAGTCGCGGGGATTCTGGTACGAGATATGGCAGTGGCGCTACGGTGTCACTATGGGCTTCGATAGCTGATTAGCTGAGCGAGTACAATTACGTCACAGCCTCGCCAGCGAATCACATAGTATTTCTCAAAAAGTTTCAGCCAATCACAAGGCTTCCACGCTCTCAGCTGTATTTATAACAAATTTATCATCCACACCAAAATGTTCCACCCTTCTTCCTCCTCCTCCTCCTCCACCTCCTAGCTTCTCCTTCTCCTTCTCCTCCTCCTCCTAACCTTTTCTTATAGCAGTTGGTAGTAGTTGTAGTAGTAGCAGCAGTAATAGTAGTAGTATTGTAGCAGCAGTAATAAGCCGTGTTTTTATCGTCCAAGCACCGTATTGGATTACGAAGACCACTCCAATAACACTTGCTGAAATGTGTATTATACTGCTTTGTGATATTGTTAGCAATGTTTTAGACTGATTATTATTTCGGCCCCTATCAAGCTTGTTGTGTTGTTGTCGCAGAAACCAATCCATTTTCAATTGCGAGAAAAAACGGTCTTCGTACCAAGACGATGCTTGGACGAACAAAAACACGGCTATAGTAGTATTAGCAGCAGTAATAGTAGTGGAAAGTAGTAGTAGCAGTAGCAGTAGTAGTAGTAGTAGTAGTAGTAGTAGTATAGTAGTAGTAGTAGTGGTGATGAAGGAGGAGGAATTAGGTAGGGGAAGAAGGGAAGAATAAAGGGTAAGAGGAAGGATGAGGAGGACCTTGTCTGTCGCGGAGCCGTGCGTGGTGGTGTATGGTGTGGTGAGTCATGGTGAGATGCCACCGTTCGCCACTCGGCCCATCACCCCATAACAAAACTCATCACGAGCGGATGGCATAGTAATATGGCCTAGTTTCATATGTATACTTGCCCTGTTCAGTTCTTGAGTCAGAAAACATCATATATACTCAATTTATGAGTATTTTATGTATATTCCGTGCTCCACAACTGCCTGTAGGCAGTTGCCTGTTTTTGACAGCTCAACGTCTTTAAGTACGTCATCAATCTGCCCGCAGAATACCAAAAGTTGCCCAAAACAGCTGTTGGAAGTCGCTAGGTCGTGAAGACCGGAAGTTAGCCTCTCTGAATGTAGCCCCTGGGTGTCGCCACTGGTCCAAACTGTCGACCATCTTAGTGGGGTGACTTTTTCCACAATCAACAACTTCACACACCTCACGCTCTCCCGAGTTACTCACACTACTTTTTAATATTAAGACAAACTGAGGGCAGCATAGTTTTCCTGAGAAAATTCTGCATTGCATTAGTGTATATTTGTAATTAATGTAAGCACACATATACGAAAATAAGGTTTAAGTAAAATAATGCATAAACATTTGATCCCACTTATTTGGCTTCATCTCCTCATTCCTCAGCTAGTTTTGATCGCATTATATTTACAAGCACAGTTCCTGAATCTGCACACTTTTTCAATTATGTTGGTATAGGATACGTTCCACTGTGAAAATATCTAGAGGGTAAATATTGCCTGGGAGAATGAACGTAAAGGCTGAGTGTGGCTCAGAAGGAGCTACATCAAATTTGTTTACTCAGACTCCCACCGCTCCGACAGTGGATGACCGATAACATGGAAGCAGGGAGTAATTCCAGCTTCGTGGCGCAATTTTGACCCTTTAGATATTTTCACAGTGGGACGTATCCTATACCAACATAATCGATAAAGTGTGCAGATTCAGGAACGGTGCTTGAAAAATGAATGCGATCAAAAGTAACCTAGCAATGAAGAGATGAATTCAAATAAGGGGGACAAAATGTTTATGCACTCTTTTACTTAACCCGTATTTTCGTATATTTGTGCTTGCATTATAGTTACAAATGTATACTAATGCAATGCAGAATTTTCTAAAAAAGACGATGTCTTAAGACCTCGGTTGGTCTTAATATTATATATAAGTGTCAGGAAATCGGGTAAGAGTGAGGTGTGTGAAGTTGTTGATTTTGGAATAAGTCAGCCCACTAAGATGGCCACCGGTCATCTCCGGCGGCGACAACTGTAGACGCTGGACGCACACTCTATGTCTTTAACTCTGTGATAATGACTTAAAGTGCACAAACTGTGTACACAAACTGGTGCACAAACATGGTAGTAGATGAATGAAATAGACTCATTCATCAGGTAGTTAGTGCGGAGTCAATAGGGAGTTTTAAATAGAGGCTAGACACTTGCATGGATGGGATGAAATGTGGATGCAGGTTGTGTTAAGTAACAGGAACTACCTCGTGTAGGTCTTACGGCCTCTTGTAGCTTCCTTATCTTCTTATATTCTTATCTTCTTATTATATCCGGTTTACCAATGCGCGTTAACCAGTATTTTCAATTTGTATACCTTTCTCTGGTAAACTCTAGAACACTCTTCCTGTTTCTATTTACCACTATCCTAAGACAAAAATATTTACAAGGGAGGAGTGTCAAGACACTTCCCGAACAAAATTGACCCATACCCTTTTTAATGTCTTCTTTCTTCTTTATAGGGTCTGTCAGCTAGCAAGTTTTTGGTTACTTTATATTGTTTGCCTTTAGTCAGTCCCTCATGATAAAAGAAAAAAATAATGAACAAAAAGTAGGTTGTCTGTATGCACTCCAAAACTGTACAAGTCTTTTTGACAGGGGTGACCCATGTCGACGACCTTTACTACCTGTTCCGTGGCGGGCCTATGTTGGCGCCTTCAAATGCCCTCCCAGAGCGTCCCAAGGACCTGCAACCGCCCTGACGACCTTGCCCTCAGAGACATCATCACCACCCTTTGGACCAACTTTGCGCGGCCACAGGTAAGAAGGATGGTGGGGCTTTGTTGATTCGGCACCCGCATTGACGGAGAGATACAGAGAGAGACGTAATGATGAATGTTGCGAATGCTGGAATAAGATAATAGTGAATCGGGAGGGTAAAAGAACATCACCTTTTAGTCCTTGGGCCGGACCAGATATCGGTACCACCCAAGGTGGCAAAACTATACATGTGATATTTTGTTTGTTGCATCAATAGAAGTAAAATAATGTATGATAGCCTTTCCATGTGTAGCTTTACGGTATATTTTTGTGAAAACCCACTTTCATAGGGTAATTTTTTCATATTTTCCTTTTTTATTTATGAAACGGTGCATCGTAGGCATAAAGGGTATTGACTAAGGATTTAGTAAATTAAATTCTGCACAGGTTTGTATCCATGCATTTTTGTTATATAGGTCATAGTTTTTTGCGCAAATGAAGCCGGAAGTTGAAGCATGTTTTCATCATAATTGAAAAAGTTGCGTTTCCAGCCATATTTCGTTCAATAACTCTAAACAAGTATTTTTCGATAAAATACCATAGAGATGAGATTGTAGGGTGATGATTCATCTTTTAAATGATACACCTATTATTATTCTTCAAATGTTATATATTAACGTCTAGGAGGCTAAAAACAAAAAACTGTATATTCACAGAAATCCAATTCTTGATATCATTTACGTCTTAAAGCCTTATATATATACCAGAGTATTTACGTTGAAAGATCTGGAAAAAAAGTTTTTTAATCCATGTTCTTGTCTGTTGCAGATGGACGAGCTGAATGATGGCGGACACTGAGCAACCTTGTACTGATCCGACTCCAAAGCGCCCGCGGCTAGACTTCATCATTCATTGTTCCGATGACAATGAAAACCTAATTTCACCACAATCAGTCGACTCCTGGAAAACTCTCCTCCGGGCAGCTCAAATACGGCGTCATGAACCCATATTGGAGTTGGCTGAAGACACTCCCGAAGGAGAGATCCCTGCTCTCAACTACCACAGAAAATGTCACAGCATCTTCACGATGAGAAAGCACTAGATGCATCCTTGTTCAAAAAGAGAAGACTACCAATGGCTGTCCTGAGGATAGCAACCCTGCAAGGGCTGGTCGTGCAATCCCTAGCACCTCAAGAACATATGAAGCAGAGTGCATATTTTGCCAGAAAACAAACAAGTACGCCATCGACAGAAGACTAGAGAAGTGTTGGTGAAGTACAGAAACTGAGAGCTGAATGCTAAGATCAGGAATGCCGCCACAAAAAACTGGACAGCAGAATACTCGGCATTGTAAGCAGAGATATTGCGGCCGCTGAAGCACACTACCACAGGTCCTGCTATAGATTCTACACACGGGGCGAAACTTCACAGCAGAAGGGTGCTGTCAGTGCCGATGACAAAGAAGATGAAGATATATATGAGGCGGCTGTTAGTCATACAGTGAGCTCTTTCATTACATCAGAATGGAGCTTTTCGGTACCCCAAAGGTCCTGATGATGACTGATGTTACCTCTAGACTTGTGGCATCCATGAAGAGCTTTGGTGTGGACCAAGTGCAGGACTCCACCAAAAAAACACTGCGGCAAAGGATTGAGAAGGAGTTTGGTGGATTTCTTCACATTATCCAAGATCATAATGGCAAGCTTCTCATCTATCCAGACAGCTTAACTGTGCAGGAACTTGTCAGGGTAAAACCAATCTCTAAAGAAACAGTTGAAGACCCTGTCCAGAGGTGATGCCCAGGAACTCCAAACAAAGGCTGCCAAGCAGCTCATGGCTGACATCAAGACCAAAGCCAAAGATATCAACCAATCCTGGCCACCAGAGATAGAGAGTGTCAACCTGATATTGTTCCAGAAACACTCTTGTGCTTATTGCGCACCCTGCTCACAGGGTCCGACGACCCTGACAGCATTGACAGTGTAACCCCAAGAGTTCAGCGTCTCCTGCAATCGTTTGGCCAGGACATTGTGTATGCAGTGACATGTGGCAAAACAAGTCGCCCAAACACATTGCCCTGTCCTTCAGTGTCAAGTCTTTGACAGGTAATGTTGAGCTGATAAGCATCCTCAACCGCCTTGGGCATTGTGTTGCGCACCTCGCAGATGGAGGGATCGACACCGTCCTTTGCTTGCAGAAGCTGTCTGCCTCAGGAGGTTATCCCGCAATGCCAATCACATCTTTCCCGGTGTCTTCACAACCTTGGATTGGGACAACATCGACCGTCTAGAAGAGACGCTGAGTGGCGAAGGTACGTCGCACAGGGTGAATGGCATTATTGTGCAGAAAAGCCGACAGACCTGGTCCCTGCCCAACCCAGGCCTACTGTGGCCAGAACAAAGAAGAGGAGCATTGATGCACCTCTGCTGATACTGCCAACGCACAACGCCGGGCAACGGGCAGGCCCACCCATGAGCAAGACCGCTGAAGTTGTTGCTGACGTGGAGACCCAGCCTGCCAGGCAGCAGAATCTTATTTGGATGCTGGGCCGCATACTGCAAGAGAAAGACCAGTCAGTGAGCAGCTGGACCGGCTTCAACATCATGACCCGAGAGAGGTGGCAGTCACCCTGACAACGTCGGCTACCTTCCCACAATCAATGCTCCTGCCACACAGATTCCACAGTCAATGAGTTCTCAAGCAGTCACTCAGCATCCAGCAGTCACTGGGCCTGACGAAGATTGTCTGCGTCTTTGACCAGGCATTATATGCAAAGGCTGTCGAGATCACCTGGAAGCACCCTGACCAGTTCAGCAACATCATCATCAGGATGGGTGCTTTTCATACCATCTGCACTCTTCTAGCAACCATCGGAAGCGTTTTTCAAGATGCCGGGCTCCGTGATCTGTGTGTTGAGTCTGGGGTCATTGCACAAGGATGATCATGATGCCCGCGACATCAGTCGCGGGCATCATGGATGACCAGGAAGTACAACCGAGCAGTACGACTGCACAAGCTCGTCTATGAAGCCCTTTTGCGCTTAGTGTGAAAGGGATTCCTGCCCTGGCTAGAAACGACAAACATCGATGACATGGTACATCTGGAGGAGTCTCTGCGAGTCATTGACATCTTTGCCAAGGACATCTCTCAAAATGGTCTGGAGCTGATCCTCAGAATCCTCTTGCACACGTATCTTGGATCTCTTCGAGGAATACCTTAAGGTTCTCAGACGCGGCAGTGGACTCGCAGCATTCTGGGTGACCTACCTAGACATGGTGGAGATCCTCTTAGGCTTTATCCGTGCATCCAGAGAAGGGGACTGGATGCTCCACCTGTCGTGCATCCGAGCCATGATTCCATGGTGCTTCGCATACGACAGTGTCAACTACGTTAGGTACTTGCCATATTACTTAGCTCAGATGAGCCAGCTACCCACGACACACCCAGATGTTCACGCTGAGTTCATGGTAGGAAAATTCTCCGTGCAGCTGGGGTCGATGAACCCGTTGGTCGCATCCCTGTGGACCAAACTAATCGAAGAGACGGTGAACAAGGACACGCAGACAGCTGGGGGAACAAAAGGCTTTAGTCTCAAACCAGGAGCCGTCACAAAGTATTACATAACGCAGGAATACAGAAGCCGATACCTCAGACAACTCAGAGAAATGACAGGAGAGAGCAGCTCAAAATTGACTCATCCCGATCTTCAAACTGAAAGGAAGAAGAAGAATGAGTAGGATGTAGAGACCCTGAAAGACCTGATGGAAACATTGGCTCAAACCCCATGTCTCCAGACGAGGAAGACCTAGTCAGCCTGTCCACTGGCACTGTAGCGCTCCTGAAGTCAGCAGGGGCCTGCTGAGTGCTCATACAGTAGGAGAATCGGCATACCAAGAATTATAGGCAAGGCTAGACGAGAACCAGCAGGAAAAATTCCACGGCAAATTGAAGAAGCAAGGCCTGAAGACTTTCGCCAACATCAATGTCAAACGTAAGTCCAAGAATTTGCAGGATACTGTTCTCAAGGGCGGACAGGAACTTATTCAGCCACATGATCTTGGTTTGCTGAAAGCCGGCAGGTAAACATTAAGGATGTTCTTGCCTACCCCCTAGGCCCACTGCATGGGCATTGGCAAATACTGATGGGACGCTAAGGAAAACAAACAAGGCGGCCCTTGCCAGAGAACTGAAAGAATGTGCCCGCAGCAGAAGAGATCCCAACCCCATCTGTTACCATCATTGACGGGATGGCTTGGTCCAGAAGCTGAATGGAAGCAACAAGACTTCTAGACAGTGGCAGAGCTGGCCTTCACCATATCCTTCATGAAGGGGGACAAAGCAAGAAAATTGATATGTCTTTCATGTCTACCACTCACCTCAATCAAACAAGCTGAACGAGTCAACCGAGGTGCCTGACAACTATCTCCAATACAAGAACCTAGCTGGCGGGCATCATGTGCAGCAGTGGAGGAAATTCCTGTCTGGATCTTCAAACAAGATCTCCCTGATCAGGTTTTTGACAGAGGAGTGGAAACTCTCAAAGTACAGAGAGAAGTTACCGGACAAGGCGCTCTATGTCACCTGTGAACAAAGCTGTTTCAAGCTAACAGAAGACAAGTAGGAGGAGGTACCTGAGCTCGAGTCGACACAAGAAGAGGCTGATACCCGCCTGCTTCTCCACACGCTGCATGCAGCGGAGAGATGGCTACAAGGCAGCCGTCATTTGCTCAGAGGACACTGATGTCTTCATCATTAGCTTTGCCATGCACATCACCATGGATATCTCTATCTACCAGAAGTTTGGAACCAAGACTCGCCACCCGATACGCAGATGTAGACAAGATCGGTAGAAGTCAAGGGCAGGGTGTCTGCGACAGCCTGATTGGCCTGCATGCGTTCACTGGATGTGACTCTTTAAGCTGCTTTGCCGGTAAAGGCAAGCTAATTGCACTGACGCTACTCAAGAAGGAACCGTCTAACCAGGCATTCAAGCAACTGGGCCAATGCTGGGAATTGAGGCGATGAGATCTTTGATAAGCTTGAGCAGTTCACCTGTGCAATGTATGCTGGCAGCAGGAGCAACAAGAGCAGAAGCAGCGCCGCAGTGGCAACAGTGTCAACGAGCTGAGCTACCAGCTCTGCTGTGCAAAGAGAGGGAAGCAGAGTCAGCCAGCTGCCACCATGCAGAGACTGCCTCTTCCTACACGCACAGAGAGCCAACTTCCAGGTTGCTATCTGGAGACGCTATTTAGAGCCCAAGGCCAAAGTGCCAAGCCCCAGTGACATGGCTGGACTGAAGAGGACGGGAAGCTGAACATCCTCTGGATGCGTTCGACACCAGCACCAGAGGTGGTGTTGGAGCTACTGGCTTGCAAGTGTTCACGGGTTTTGCAAGCTGCCTGACTGTGCATGCCTGGTCAATGGCCTCACATGCACTGATATGTGCAAGCTCCAGACCTGCACCAACCAAGCAGTGCAGCAGCAGGAACCCGACCTTGAGCCGGATTCTGAGGATTCAGAGGATGATGTAAACGGTACAGCAGATACATATGTTTTCTGGCGCTTCTATGCATGTCTAAAGGTTCCATATGACTCAACAAATTATTAATACAATAGTTTCAAGAATATTAGTCCTTGTTATGTTCACAAGAAGTTGCATAGAAGTACACATTCAGACTTCATTGCATATGGTAGCGACACATTCTGTTCATTAGTATTAGTGTTTTAACTTTTATGTCATTTAACCTGATGCCAGCTTATTATGTATTTGTGTGTATATTAGCAAATAAAACTGTAATTGAATGAACTTCGATTTTGAACATTTTCAGAAGGTTAACCTATAGTAATATCACTTTCACAGTTGCGGATGTCCGTAGTTGAGTGCCGTTGGGTGCGGCTATAAAAGTCGCAATACTAGCACTAAGCTACCACCTAGCAAGGCTATCATATCAAACTATATCCTATAGACATGGGGGAATATAAAAAAAATCACTAGGCCTTGCCACCTCGGATGGTACCAATAAGTGATTTTGGGGGGTCCGGCCTATGGACTATTTGGTAGGATACCTTTATTCGTCTATTCATAGGTTATCATACCAGATAATGAAATACCACTATTTCACATCACTTCACATACATAAACAACAACAAACAATCTGTACGCCTGTCGTCCTTCATCCTAAACAACATTTTATTATTTCATTTAAGGAACCCAACCCCTGACGCCTCCCTGGGCTTCACGTGGGAGCCCAGCACATCGGACAACTTGCAGTACCTCTCCCTCACGCCCTCGCCCACCATGCAGCCCGACAATCGCAAGGAGGTGAGGACAGCTTTAACCTGCTGTATCCTTATTTTTCCCTTTTTTTTCGTATTTTTTGTGTTTATACCATGTTAAATTAAATATCCTTCGTCTCCAGAAGATATTTCTTACATATTGTATTTTTGCACAGGTACGCAAATTTCACAACTCTCTTCCCATTCAGATAATTTTATCCTGCACCCTCACCTGGTGGAAGGAAAACCTAATGAGCCACAGGATGCCACGCGTTCTGCAAAGACTGAGCTTTGAATAATTAAAAGTTTTCCTGAGTTGAAATAAGTTACCAGAAATATTTGTCGTTCTTTTCTTGTCAGCGTTACATTGCAAATGGCAACCAGATAAACATTATTAACCATCGGCCAGCAGTATCTCTAATTGGTTCCGGTTTTTATTCACTTGGTATGTGTCATGCTTATTAAGTTTACCACGTCATTATCTATAATAATATAAGCAAAAGTGTTTGTGTGCTGTCTGTCTGTCTGTCTGTCTGTGTGTGTGGTATAGGTGCCGCCCCCTGTGGCGGAATCCCCACATATGGCACAGTTTTGGAACCGGGTCGAGCAGGGGAAGGTTTTAAGCCCACTTATGAGATGATCCGATCACTTTTTGTGCTTCTTTTTTTTTAGCAGCCTATTAGCGAGAATTGTGAGAAAAAAGTGGGTTGCGAGAATTGAGGGAAACCTTGATGTAGGGTGATGGGTAATGGGTGAGTGAATGGGTGGGGTGATGGGTAATGGGTGTGGGGTGATGGGTGAGTGAATGGGTGGGGGGTGATGGGTTGGGAGTGATGGGTGATGGGTGAGGAATAGGTGGGGGGTGATAAGTAATGGGTGAGTGAATGGTGGGGGGTGATGGGTAATGGGTGAGTGAATGGGTGGGGGGTGATGGTAATGGGTGAGTGAATGGGTGGGGGGTGATGGGTAATGGGTGAGTGAATGGGTTGGGGGTGATGTGAATGGGTTGGCGTTAATACATATATTTCTACATACATGATTTCACAGGAAAGTTAGAAGGGGCTATCTGGAGAGTCTGTGTTTGGTGGGCCGAAGGCCCACCAATAGCCCTCCGCAGGAGCTAGCCAAAAAGTCCGCCCGGAGGGCGGCTTTGCGGCTAGTTCATAATATAAATGAAATCACATATTCAGCAATGGAAGAATGTGAAAATATATGTATGATTTTGACGAAAATTGCTTCGTTACAGAGATATAACGTTTTTCTTGATAAAAAAGATGACACTAAGATTCCCAAAACACCTTTCCACAACCCTTTACAAACCCTTTTAAGGTCAATTATGACACCAGCAGGTTGTCAGATGCACATGCATGCCATAATGTTTTTCTTATATTGTACTGTCATAAATAGTAGAAGTAGTATACAGTAGCAGCAGCTGCAGGAGTAGCTGTAGTAGTCTGTAGTATTGTATTGTATTAGTAATAATATCAGTGTCTGTAAAAGTAGTACTAGTTGTAGTAGTAGCAGCATTAATAGTAAAAGTAGTAGGTGTATAATACCTAGTAGCAGTAGTAGTAGTATAGTAGTAGTAGTAGTAGTAGTAGTAGTAGTAGTAGTAGTAGTAAACTAATGACAATTTATGATGTCGGACGTGTCGGTCTTTGTCGCAGTTGCCGCAAGACAAATTGCTGCAATATTCCCACCCCAAACGCATATTATTTGACATTTATTTTTAATGCACGCTCTAATTCAATATACAGAAGCTGAAATACATAGCTACATAGTAACAAGAACCGATTACAAGACGAATTGTGAAGCCCTGTACACTCTTGTACGTGTTTTTAAGCGATTTGAAGGATACAAAACACCAAGAAAAATTTAAATGAGTTATGGCTAGTAAAACATTTTCTTTGTTGACGGTCTATTAATAACTAAAATTTTTAGTGGATACCAACTTATTATTGATCACTTTGATGTGGACTGTTGACTTGTTTTACGTCTGACGCACTTGCCATACACAAGAATCCATTTCAATCATTCACCACCCTATTTGTGAACCAGTTTCTCCCTATTTCTCCCTATTTTTCCAAAGATGCTTCTTCAGATACATCTTGAGAAGCCAAAATTGCCATTCAAATTATTGCTACCTCTGAAAATCCGTGTGACCAAAACACGACAAGGTGTTGCCTTTGCTGAATAATTGCAGCCTGAATATTGACGCAAAAACTGCTCATGTGACCGCGGCTTAAGATGCGAGGTGAAGCGCTATTTATAGCCGGTCTGCCTGCCACGCAGCCTATTAGCGGCATGGCAGTCTGCCATGCGTGGCAGGCAGACCGGCTATAAATAGCGCTTCACCTCGCATCTTAATCATGCTCACTCAACTCCTGAGGAGAAAACATCTTCCATATGCTGCTGAAGAAGGGTTCTTAGACCCGAAATCGCGATAAGCCGACAAGCTACGGC
>JACEEZ010006582.1:0-7500 GCA_016584305.1 Chionoecetes opilio
AGTCCCACCAAAGTGACTTACCACTTGGTCTAGCCCAACAAACAGCCCACATCTCCAATTCAATGTGGTGGCACAATTTTGGGGGGCTCCGGCATCGGTAAGAATCGGGGAGGAGCCACATTGAAACGAGACGTAAACAGCCATTGCCATGATTCTTGCAGGAGGGCATATCCTAGGCCGTTGAGACCGAAGCAATCCGTCTGTAGATAGTGGGCAGGGCTGTATCGAATGGAGCGAGAACTGGTGGACCTGAGACAGCCGGCGTCTCCACGCTGGCGGAAGGCTCCATCGTGGTCCGAAGTCCCACAGATGCTCTCTTGGGGCTCATCAGAGGGCGTAGCGGGTGAGCAGCGGCAGATATATCCGGGGTGAACTCAGCCACTGATTCACCAGCGCCATAAATGACCTGACGTCCGTCAAGTTATCTGGGGTGGGAAAGTCACGAATTGCGCTGAACTTTCTCTTGATCAGCCGCGATGCCATCATTCTAGAGCTTGAAAACCACAGAAGTCTCATGATTGCAGCGACCACAAATTTGTTCCTGTTGAGAGTGGATCCCGAATTTGGGGGGCGACCAAACCTGGTAAGTACTTCATGGATATGGTGAGATGTGTAATGTAGTCCACATCATACAGCAGTACGTCATCGAACCACTTTCAACAAAATTCCTTAATGCCTTGCAGAACCCTAATCCACCACGCAACAGAATGCTCGCCAGTTGCTGCAAGCGCATCGGTCCTCTGACAAGACTTGGAACCGTCCATATGGCGTTTTAAGGTGGTCAGTGTTTGGTCCTCCTCAGCTTACTCAATCTACCAATAAACCGCGAGACATCCACCGGGTGGTGAGTAACGAGGCCTTCGGGTCCACACTACGAATAGCAGTAAATGGTGTGGTGAAAGTGTGGGCTGGGCGGACACTGCTTGTTCAGCTTGAACAAATCGTTGTGATACTTAATTCCACCATCAGCTTGGCGACGCGACCTTAGCGGATGGCACCAATCCGAGGGATCGTCCACCAGCGGGGTCTTGATATTCCCTTGGGCTCCCATTAGAGTCAAAGCCCCTTTTCCCCCTTTTTTTCCCCCCCCCTTGACTTGGTCCTTGAAGGCCAGGGAATTTGACGAGGAGTGTAGATGGCGAACGTATTTGCACGATCCTTAAGATAAATCTCATGGAGGACCCACCATAGGTTTAAGTGGTGTGGATCCTAGTAGAGCCTTTTCTACCAAAACGTCCTGAAACTCCTTCAGAAGTAGGCCTTGGCCCGTGAAGGTGCCATGGTAGTTTTGGAAAAAGGAACTCTGTGCATCTGTTCAAAGCGTGCTTGACTTCTATATTGGCTTCGGAAGTCCAGATATATATGGTCCAACTCTTGACAGTGGCCATATGAAGAGAAGTGGAGCCGGGATGACCTCATAAACTCGAAATCCAGGCAGAGTAGGAACCGCTCGCCTAAAGTGAGAGTAGCCGAGAATGTACCGAGAGCAGGAGCTAATCTCGGAACATCAGCCATCGATGTTGTAGTGGCGAAAGGGCTGTAGGCTACCTCCGGGGAATACCCAGACTCTCTAGGTGTTGCGGGCCAATCACCGAGTATATGTCAGCACCCTTCAGGCATCATCAGCCAGGCGTGAATGAAATCTCCATGCGTGCTGAGTACACAGATGTTTGGGGCATCTTGGAGTTGGAACAAGAAGTAGAACCCATGCGGACGACAACTGTTGTGTCTTGCGTCCCGAGGTTGACCAGAGGTAACGGACACCCTTACTACCTGAGTTACACGTTTGGAGTACGTGCGTCGTCACTCTGCTGTCCTTTGCAGCATGCGTCGTCATGGCCAAAGCGAAGTCACCGGCACTTGAGCCTTGTTTGCAGGGCACTTTGCTGTGCTGGAAAATGACTCGATGGCCGCAGCTATGACAGGTTGCTCTGAGCAGCTGGCACTGTCTGTACCGTGCTGTTTCGCAGCAGCACTGGGCAAACATATGCAGGCTTGGATGTCGCTGAAATGATACCGTCTTGGCGCGTCCACTTCTGTTTCTTGGCCCTTACTGATACGATAACACGGCTTCGCACCTTTTCAGGTGTGGCGCGAATGGCAGAGGTTGCACACCTGGCGGCCTCGTAAGAGCGGCAGGCTGTGACGACGTCCTGAAGAGAGCCGTTTTCCTTCAGGGAGATGATGCGCTGGGACCAGCTCTTCATTCTTTACATACCCATCAGGATCACCGTCTTGATTTGGGTCTCCTGCCAGACAGATGATTTGCCCGGGGCAGACGTCCAACTTTCTCCGCGACGCGGCGCAGGGCGAACGGTAAGAACTCGTTAAAACGATTCACCGTCCAACTGCTTGCAGCTGCACAACTCTCTCCTGCGTATGCCTCGTTACTAGCCCCTTGATATGTAAACTGGAGAGCATCTAATACCTCGTCGACGGACTTGTCTGTATAGGTGGATATCTTAAGTATGCTCCAGAGCATGCTGTGTTTCAGGAGAGGCACATACGTAGCTGGATGAGTTGTTGGGGCTGGGGTAGGCTAGGACAAATCCGACCATCGGTAGCATAATCGTGCCAACGACGTCTCCATTCCCTGAATATCTGGAACGTAGCGTCAGGTTTGAAGTGGTGTGGTGTCTGAATAGTAGCCTTTTGTGGGCCAGGTGGTGTGGGGGCAGCCAATCGCGTTAGCACTCGCTGCCGTGGGTGAAAGCGGACTCGAGGTGCCAGCATGGAGATTAACCCTCGAATTTTGCGTGTCCTCTCTCTCGGCGTAGGAGATCGTCGTGTCTCCTACTTCCTCTTCTCAGTCCCCTCTCCCTTTCTTCCTCGTCCCTACGTCTCGTATCTTCCATCCATTTGATAGCAAACAAGATGTCTGAACCCTGTGGTGGGGGAAGGAGACCTTCGTTTTCCGCACCTCACAGGTGAAAAGTGAAACTGGTGGCGGGGGAGTCGGTGGCGAGGGGTCGGGAGATCCGTCGGAGTTGAGGTGTGAAGGCTGCATGGCTTCTCGATGTGGCCCGTTTTTTTTCCCATGGTCATGGGTGGCGTAAGATTGAACCAACGAAGTCTCACTGATAAGAATTGTCAGTCCGCGGCGTCTTGTAACGGCAGAATTAGTAAAGAGCCTTTAACAGTCATCCGCGGGAAATACTTGATACGTCGCGTGTGTGTGTGTTGTTGTGCGGGTAGAGGCTAGGCGGTAGGTGGACTCCGCGTCGCGCGTCAGTCACCGTCACTCTCGTCACCAGTGAGGTATAGATGAGGGAGGGTTTACTGCCTCCTTCTCTTCTCACACGCGCCAAAAATGGCCAGGAAGTGCCCTTTAGAATGCCAGTTTGTAGACACAAAACTGACACTGAGCACTTCACTGAACACACTTGTGGCGCCGTAGCCTTCACAACACACGCACAAGTCCGCTGTAACTGCACCAGCACGCTATGACCACTGTAATCGCGTGACACTGAGAGCTTGCTGTGTTTCTGTGTATATCCTTGTAGAAGCGTCTCACTGCGCATGTGTCGCCTAGCCGCGTAATCCGGGATATTGAAATCCATAGGAGCTTTCTTGTAGGTTCTTATTTCTCTTCTTCTATAGGAATACGAGGGGGCCAGCGAGGAAGCGTGGCCACCGGAGAGAAGGCTGATGATCGCCCGGGACGTCACAACCACCATCTAGATCTCACCGCTGCCCCCGTTCCCCGTACATTTACCTTCCTAATATACGGTTTATCAGTATAAAAGATATCTGTTATCTTCGGAATGGTTTTGTTCGATTAATATTATCAAATAAGAAACCTAAAAACACACAAAAGGATTGCCATTAATGAGACTTTCAAGAAATATGCATTAACTTAAACACTCTGTCACCATTTAATATTTTGCGAGCTAAACTTTTTTATATGAAGATATCAATAAAGTTGAATTTAATTAGCTTTCCATTGATATATTTCGTTTAGTGATAAATGAATTACAGCATGCATAAATTAGCGTTAACTAATATAAAAAATCCATAATCGGGTAATTTCCTACAGTATATGGTTATCAGTATAAATTATACCGTTTATCTTCGAAAAGTTTGTTCTATAATATTATCAAATACAAAAACGTAAAAGACACTAAAGAAGATGCCATTATGGACTTTCCAAGAAATATGCATAAACTTAAACTCTTCGCCATTTAATATTTTGCGAAAAACTTTTTACATGGAGAATATCAATATAAGCGGAATTTCATTAGCTTTCAATTGATATATTTGTTTTCTGATAAATGAATTAAACAATGCATAGATTAGCGTTAACTAAATAATAACCTCATCAATCGGGTAAAATTACCCGCTTTCATGATGTTATTTATTTAGTTAACGCTAATTTGTGCATAGTTTTAATTCATTTATCAGAAAAGGAATATATCAATGGAAAGCTAATGAAATTCCGCTTCTATTGATATTCTCCATGTAAAAAGTTTTTGCGCAAATTATTAAATGGCGAATGGTTCATGCATATTTCTTGAAAGTCTCATAATGGCATTTCTTTAGTGTCTTTTACGGTTTTTTATTTGATAATATTATAGAACAAACATTTCCGAAGATAACAGTATATATTTTATACTGATAAACATATATCAGGTAGGAAAATTACCCGATTTCATGATTTTTTTATTTAGTTCACGCTAATTTATGCATGCTGCTAATTCATTATCACTAAACAAATATATCAATGGAAAGCTAATTAAATTCGCTTCTATTGATATTCTCCATGTAAAAAGTTTCTTCGCAAAATATTAAATGGTGAAGAGTTAAGTTAATGCATATTTCTTTAAAGTCTCATAATGGCATTTCTTTTGTGTGTTTTACGGTTTTTTATTTGATAGTATTATAGAAAAAACATTTCCGAAGATAACAGTATATCTTTTTTTAATGTTTAAACATTATTTTAGGTGGGTAAACGGGGTACGGGGAGCGGAGCGGTTTAAAGATTAGAAGGTGTGACGTCACGGGCAAAATTTCCAACGGGCCCTTCTCTCTCGGGGGCCCAAAGGGTTTTTGGGAAGCCTCAGCTTTGCCCTCTATTATATCCCCCCGCGATACCTCTGCTACGGGAATAGGGCCGCGAGTATATTGTCGCTGCCAAATAGTTTTACTTTGGGTTGCCCCTTAAACTACAAAATTTATATAAAAACCCAAGGGGAACATAAAAAAACAGGGGAATATTTCCTACCCTACAATGATAGGGAAAAGTGGTGATGGTAAATATTTGAGGGGGTAAACAAAAAAAGGGTAATAGGAGAGGAAGAGGGGGGAAAAGAATGATTTTAGATCTCTGTTCATAGAAACCCTGATAGGGTTTGACGGGGGTTCTCTTTCCCCCTCTCTCTTCCTCATCCAACCTCCTCCCTCGCCTTTCCTTCTCTCCCCCTTCTCCCTCCTCCCCTTTTTCTCTCCTAATCTCTTCTTTTTTATCTAAAACTCTCTCTCTCTCTTTTTTTTTTTTCACTCACTCATTTTGGGGTTGATACGTTCATTTGCATAAAAACCTTCTTTTTCCGTCCCCTTTTGGGCCCCCCCTCCTCCCCTCCTCCCCCCCTTCCTCCTCCTCCTCCCCCAATTTTTTTCCTATCATCCCCCTCCTTCAATTCCCTCTTTTATTGTTAATATTTTTTTGTTAATACCCCCTTTTTTTTGGTTTTTTACCCCCACCCCCCCTTTTCCCCTGACTTCCCTCCTCCCCCTCCCCCCCCGGGGTCGGGGCCCTTTATTCCCTAAAACCCCCCTACACACACACCACACCCCCACACACACACACACACACCCGTGGTGGGGGTTAAATTTAAAGATGGTGTGCTTTTTTCTGGCCTCAGAGGATCGGGGGGGGCGGTGCGGCAAACTGCTGGAAAAGCGGGGGAGGAGGCGGGGGTTGTGGGCCAAAGATTTTTGAAAGTCACCCAGTGTCCCGTCCGCAGGGGGGGGCCTAAAATTGGAGTGCGGGGCGGGCAGGGGGGGGGATTTAGCCGGGGCCCAGGAGGGGGTTTTCCCGAGGGGACAGTGGTTTTGTGTGGTGGGGGAGGTGTGTATTCTTTTGTTTTACCCTATAGCATTCAGGGGTCTGACTATACTCGTGTGGCCCTATTTTCGTATAATAGTGGCCTGTCCCCGTAATGTAATGTGTGTGTGGGGGGTGTTTTGTGTGTGTGTGGGGTTAAGACTTCGGGGAGGGTTGGGGAAGTAGAAACAAAAAAATTGCGATAGTTAGTGAGTGAGCGAGTGAAAGTATTATTTAATTAATTATAGTAAGCCCCCTCATAAACTACAATGAAATGAATACAAATAAGGATCGTGGAATATATAACCGAGAAAGTACACAAACAAACAAAAAAAGTGTACCCAAGAAATAAAAGAAGAAAATGTGAGTGTAAAATATGATATTATTACTAAAAGTGAGAGACTATAAGCAAAGTAAAATGATTACAGAAAAGAATGTGTTTGACTCTGTGATGAGTTGTTACTTTTTTTAAATAGGAAAAAGGGAAACAAAAAACTGATTGAATCAGAATAACTAAAGACGGAAAACAATTGATCGAAATACATCAATATGTAAGTATAATGCAAAAAACTTGAATGATTATATACATTAAAAACGAGAAAAAAAAGAGCAAAAACATCAAAGGAAAAATATTTTGACCATTACTAAAGGGAAAGGTATAATAGTGAATCAGCAATTAGTTACAGTACGCAAAAAGAGGCCCTTTACATAACAGGCAAACAGTTGGTATACAGTTAAAAAAAAGATAAATAGAGAGGTAGATTTAGATTTTTCTCTTTTTTATCTAGAAACCACGTTCACTTTGGTTTCCGCAACCTCTCACACTCTAGTTTCCTTTCTTGTTGTATCATTTTGTTTTATTATCTAAATATATTTTACGGTTGCATTGCTGAGGATCACCGTAATTGAATAATAACGTGTGGATGAAGATAAAAATACAAGGAGAGAAAGAGAGAGAATTGTGTGTGCGTGTTGTGGTGTGTGTGTATGTGTGTGTATTCATCTAGTTGTATTCTTTTAGTTGTATTTTACGGGGCCCTGACTACACTCAAATGGCCCGTCTCCAAAATCAACATTCTTATTAAATTCATCCTTAGCGCTTGTGTTGACCGAAGCCCCCCACCCCGGGAGGCGGGCCCACAAACCTCCGGCTAACACCCGGTACCCATTCACTGCTGGGTGGACAGGGGCTCGGGTTTTAAGGAAACGCCCATCTGTCTCCGCTCCGCCCGGGGATCGAACCCGGGATTTTCCCCGGGTTGTGAATGACGTGCTACCTCAACACTACGGAGTACCCAACTATGGAGTAGTGGTGTGTGTGTGTGTGTGTGTGTGTGTGTGTGTGTGTGTTGTGTGTGTGTGTGTGTGTGTTGTGTGTGTGTTCGGTTTTCCCTAGCATTATTCATAAAGAAAGTATAGTAATTTTTGACATATGGTTTCATCCTCCTACTTTCACC
>JACEEZ010006583.1:0-10000 GCA_016584305.1 Chionoecetes opilio
ACAAAAAAAAAAAAAAACCCCCCCCCCCCCCCCCCCCCCCTTTAAAACACGGGATTATTTAAATTATCCCCCCCACGACCACTCTCCTTCCCGATAAGCAAGTCGTAACTCGGCCGATAGCGATCTCCAGGGATAAGGCAAGCCGGGCGAGGGCGGGTTTGGTTATTTGGGAAGGCTTGAAGACCTTGGCAGGGCAGCTATGGGGGGGGGGGGGGGAAGGGGGGGAAGGGGGGGAAGAAAAGAAGAAGACAAAAGAAGGGTTTGGGAACGTCTTGTTTGCTGATGTGTCGGGTTCTCTCTCTCTCTCTCTTCTCTCTCTCTCTCTCTCTCTCTCTTCTCTCTCTCTCTTCTCTCTCTCTCTCTCTCTCTCCTCTCTTCCACAGACATACGGGGGAACGGTGAAAGGGTGGTGTCTGTCTGCCTGTCGCGTCGTCCCCCGTCGTTCTGTCAGCCTGTCTCTTTCTAGCTGTCTGTCTGTCTGTCTGTCTGTCTGTCTGTCTGTATTTTGTTCATGTGTAGATAAAGACATTGCTGGGAACCCCTACACACCACACACAGAGGTGGGCACTTCCGAAAACATTTCCACAAACCGAAATTTCCGCAAATTGCGAGTTCGAATTTTTTGGGGAGTGCGAAGTGAAAATTTTTTTTCGGTTTGCTTTTGAGGAAATCTTCCCAAACCAAAATAGTCCGCAAATTCCTTTTTTCCTTAAAAAAGCTTTTTAAACTCCGTAACTTTGGCCTAAGGAAAAACCCAAATAAAAGAAAAGTTTTAAGGCCGATGTGTTCATCCTGCTAAAAAAGTCAATTATCTCTTTGTTTTGGATTTTAAAGTTTTTAAAAAATAAAAAAAACCCAAAAAAATTTTTCACTTATTTAAACTCCCATTTTTTTGCTATAGTTCACCAGAAAGGCTTCAAGCTCTATCTTTACTCATTCCGAAAAATTTCCTGTAACCTATAGTTTTGAGTTATTTAAAAACTAGATTTCTTACTGAAAATCAAAGGGGTTACCTTTTTTGAGATACCTATTTTACCAAAGGTAAAACACCTCACTTAACGTTTGTTTTTTGTTACCCCATTTTGTTTCCTCTAGAACATCATTTCATTGGCAAGCAAAAAAACAAACCCAAAAAATAAAAAGATCCCGGTTTTTTCACGTAGTTATTAAAATATCTCTTTGGAGATTATTTGGGGTATATTATTGACCCCTTTCAGGGGGTATATAATATATTAACACACTATATCATATGATTATAAATAATATATAATTACTACCGCAAAGTGCTTTAACCTTATTATCTCAATATAGCAGAGAAAATATCCATTATTGGTTGCGATTTTGTGAACTTAGCGGTTGCGAAGTGTGACCTTAAGAATTGCGGACTTGCGGTTGCGGAACGTAAGAATTGGGTTTACGATTATGCGTTTGCGGAAGTGGATCCGTTTGCGTGCCCACTCTGATATCTATAATTCCTCACCATCTCCTCATTCCTTGATTTCAGAGACTTCCATTTTTTTCTCCTTCAATATTTGGGGTATTGGAGGTCGCAGGTGTTGGGGTGTGGTGGTGGGTGGTTGGTGGTGGGTGGTGGTGGTTGGTGGTGGTGGTGGTGTGGTGGTGTGTGGGTGGTGGTGTTATGGTGGTGGTGGTGGGTTTGGAGTGGATGGTGGTGTCTGTGGTGGTGTGGGTGGTTGGGGGTCGGGTGGTGGTGGTGTGGTGGTGGTGGTGGTGGTGGTGGTGGTGGTGGTGGTGGTGGTGGTGATGGGTGGTGGGTGGTGGGTGGTGGAGGTGGAGGTGGTGGTGGTGGTGGTGGGTGAGGATTGAGTTGTAAGTGAAGACGTGATGGATGAAGAACGTGTTTGGTGGATGAGTGAGTGAGTGGGTGAAGTGGTGGGTGAGTTAAGACTTGATGTGGTGACCGTGTGGTTGATAGTGGAGGGGGAGGAGGTTGGGGTACGGGAAGGGGGATAGAGGGGAGTAGGTTAGGGTAGGTTTGCTGTAAGGGGGTAGAGAGGGAGTAGGTTGGTGTAGGTGCATGGGCTGTAGGGGGTGAAGGTTGGGGTACTGGGTAGGTGGGAATGTAGGGGGTGGAAAGGGAGGAGGTTGGGGATGGTGGGGTTGTAGGGGGTATAAAGGAACGCTTATAGGATGTGAGGAGGGGAATGGGGGTCGAGGTGCATGCATGAGGGATGAGAAGGAGGAATGATAGCATGGAGAAGGAATAGGAGATGGAGGAGGAGGTGAAGGAGGAGGAGGAGGAGGAAGACTAACTAGGTGAAGAAATGGAAAGGAAGAGCGAAGGAAGAATAACAAGAAACGAAAAAGATAAAAGGAGGTAGTATGACAAGATGAAGAAGAGAGGAAGAGGAGGAGGAAGGGGAAGAAGAGGAGGAAGGGAAAGAGGATACACAAAGGAATACAAAGGAAACAAACAGCAACAGACCATGAAGTCCTTACATGGCTGTTTGATTTCACTACACTACACTAACTAGATAATAAGAGAAAAGGATAGGAAAGTAGAAGGCTCCTCCCCACCCACCCGTGGAGAAGGAGGAAGAGGAGAAGGAGAAGGAGGAGGAGGAGGAGGAAGAGGAAGAGGAAGAGGAAGAGGAAGAAGGAGGAGGAGGAGAGGAGGAGGAGGAGAGCAACGCGTGAGTCGCTTCCTCTTATCTCCCATCAGCGCTACACTCACAAAGCGGCGGTCGATCGTGAGCGGGCTGAGACCTCCTACGGGACGTTCCGCCTCGCGTCCCGACTCCCACGGGGCAGAGGACTCCAGGGGACGCCACCACCACTCCTGACGAGGCTTGTGTGTGTGTGTGTGTGTGTGGTGTGTGTGTGTGTGTGTGTGTTGTGTGTGTGTGAGGGGCGGGGCAGTGTTGAGTGGGGCCCTCCTCTCCCATCTTCCTTGCGACCCACGCCGTGAATTGAGATATTGTTCGCTTACAAAGGAGTATAATGGGATGAACTTATACCCGGCTAGATTATCACCGTCCACCACCACCACCCCACCACCACCACCACCACCACCACCACCACCACTATCACCTCTACTACCACCACCACTATCGCCACCACCACCACTACCACCACCACTACCTCCACCACCACCACCACACCACCACCACCTCCACTATCACCTCTACCACCACCACCACTATCGCCACCACCACCACCACATCCACCTCTACCTCCACCACCACCACCACACCACCACCTCCACCACCTCCACCACCACCACCTCTACCTCCACCACCACCACCACCACCACCTCCACTATCACCTCTACCACCACCACCTCTACCCACCACCACCACCACCACCACCACAACTACCTCCACCACCACCAACATCACAACCCCCACCACCACTACTACTACCACCACCACCACCACCACCACCACCACCGCCACCCACCACCACCACCACCACCACCACCACCACCTACCACCACCACAACACCACACCACCACCACCACCAACCCACCACCACCACCACCACCACCTCCACCACCACCACCACACCACCACCACCACCGCACCACCACCACCACCACCACCACCACCACCACCACCTCCATCACCACCACCACCACCACCTCCTCCTCTCTGATTAAACTCCTCTCCACCTATATGTGTACGTACTGTCTATTTTTCCTCCTTCTCTTTCTGTATTTACAATTATGAGCGAAGGATATATTCGAGAAGAAGAAAAACTATGAGAAGCTACAAAAAATCGCGGGACATGAAACGTGTGACAAAAGAAAGAAACTATATCAAAAGTTCAGGAGGAAATTAACAACTCACTGGAATTGTCAACGAAAATAGCGTAATAATAATAAATATGAATAAAAGAAGGTGGACAAAATGAAGAGAAGACAACAGAAGATACATTTGGAATAAGCTAAAAAATATAAAAAATGGGGTAGAAGTAAAAAAAAATATGGAACGAGATATTTCGAAAAGTGGCCCCAAAAAAAAAAGTGAGTCATGAAGAAAACAAAAAAGCATCGAAAAAAAAGTCGAAAACATGAAAGACAAAAGAACAACAATGATTAAGAAAAGTGGCCCAAAAAAAGTCAGGAGAGTAAAAAAGAAAACTAGAATAGAAAAAAAGTAGAAAACATTAACTAAAAAGCGAACAATAATTACACACTTTTTTTTAGACTCACTACTTTCATCACTATTTTCTTATAAAACAAAAAAGTATCTAAAAAAGTCGAAAACATGCAAGACAAAGAACAACTTATTAAGAAAAGTGGCCAAAAAAAAAGTCAGAAGAGCATATAACAAGAAAAAAAAAAAAAAAAAAAAAAAAAAAAAAAAAAAAAAAAAAAAAAAAAAAGGGTAGAAAACATTGACTAAAAAGAGAACAATAACGACACACTTTTTTTTACACTCACTCGTTTTATCACTTTTGTTTTATAGTGGAGACTCACACCTTGCTGGCTTACCTGTACACACCAACTCTCATCAAGCCATCACACACTTACCTGTAAAAGAGAGAGAAAAAGGGTTAAATAGTGCATAGCAAACTTTTTAAATGTCGTTCTTCCCCACACACACACACACACACACACACACACACACACACACACACACACACACACACACACACACACACACACACACACACACACACACACACACACACACACACACACCACACACAACACACCACAACACACACACACCACACACACCCACACACCACACACACACACACACACACACACACACACACACACACCACACACACACACCACACACACACACCACACACACACACACACACACACCACACACACACACACACACACACACACACACACACACACACACACACACACACACACACACACACACACACACACACACACACACACCACACACACACCACACACACACACACACACACACACCACACACACACACACACACACACACACACACACACACACACACACACACACACACACACACCACACACACACACACACACACACACACCACACACACACCACACACACACACACACACACACACACACACCCCCCCCCCCCCACCCTTGGCGGAACAATCAATTCACAACGAAACGAAGACCCTGAAATGAGGCGAAGGAAAACAAGGGGACGAGGAACAAAAGACTCCAAGTTGATGTTACACGGAGGGAACAATGATGTGTAATTATCTCTCTCTCTCTCTCTCTCTCTCTCTCTCTCTCTCTCTCTCGTCTCTCTCTCTCTCTTCTGTCTCTCTCTCTGTCTCTCTCTCTGTCCTTCTCTCTGTCAATCTCTCTCTCATCTTCTATCTATCTCTCTCCTCTCTCTCTCCTCTCTTCTCTCTCTCTCTCTCTCTCTCCCTCTCTCTCTCTTCTCCTCTCTCTCTTCTCCCTTTTATTTCTTATTTAAACAGTTATTAATCATACAGAGGGCTTAAAAAGTAGATCAATTAAGGCAGTAAGTGTTCAAAATCAGCCCTCTCCTCTCTCTCTCTCTCTCTCCTCTCTCTCTCTCTCTCTCTCTCTCTCTCTCTCTCTCCTCTCTCTCTCTCTCTCTCTCTCTCTCTCTCTCTCTAATTACTATAACACTATACCTGATTAAAAGTTAAACACATGTACACGCTATGATCTGTAAATCTCATCAAGTGAAGAATAAAAAAAAAAAAGATAATTGCATGTCTGTTCCTCCTGCAGGCGACGAGCACCCCTACAGCGCCGCCTTCGGGAGGGGAGCCACGCCACACACCTGTACAAGACGCCCCTGGACACCCTCCCCCCCCCCTCCTTCTCCCTCCATCACCAGGTAGACATTCATAAAAGGTTTCGGTGATGGTGACTTGCTTCGGTTACTCCATGTCCCTGGTGATTCCCCTCCCCTCCCCCCCCCCTCCCCCCCCCGTGCTGCCATCTTGTCTTCATCGTGGTAGGAGGAGGAGGAGGAAGAAGAGGAGGAAGACTGGTGAGCATGAGGAGGTCCAATAAAATGATACGAGAAGAATAAAATAATTTTCCGCCAAGTATATAATAATTTCAACGATTGATAAATAAAAGACGAGATATGAAAAGAGTAGCAAAAGACTGATCAATTGCACAACCTTGAATACTTCTGTTCATTAACGTTTCTATAGGAGTCTATATAGGTATTACATTGGATACGCTTGCATTATTCACTACAAAACACCTATAATAAAAATAAACCCGATCTGAACATACAATAAAAAAAATAAAAAAATAAAAAGTATTGCTAGGTATTCCCGTATAAAAAATATTACAGGAATACTTGCAATATTTTTAATTTCTGTAGTACAACATTCCCACATCATTGATATATTCATAAGCGGTTAGCGAGACGATTCGACCTTCGGGGCAAACACTGAGACGCCTTCCGCTGCTACTGCTATAACTACTGCTACTACTTATACTGCTGCTACTTCTGCCGCCCACTTCTCACCTGTCCGCTCAAGAGGTCGCACGAGTGTATCTGCAAATTTACTCAGTCAACATTCAACCTCCTCCTCCTCCTCTCCTTTCTTCGATGCCGCTTGGAGAAGAGATAATTTGAGCAAACACTGATGGTCAACATGAGGTTCCTGCCCTTCCCTGCCTCACCCCCTGTCTCTCCCTGCCTCCTCCCTGCCTCACGCCCTGTCTCACGCCCGTTGGTCATCCCCTCTACCCTGTATCGCTTCATGTATCGCCTCTATACGTACGAACATCGATTTTTACTGTACTTCTCTCCATATGTGTGTGTGTGTGTGTGTTCAACTTATTTTGTGTTTGTATGTATATGTTCAAACCTTGATATTCTGTCTGCCTGTCTATCTATGTCTCTCTCTCTCTCTCTCTCTCTCTCTCTCTCTCTCTCTCTCTCTCTCTCTCTCTCTCTCTCTCTCTCTCTCTCTCTCTCTCTCTCTCTGTGTGTGTGGATGTCGATAACGAGACGGACAATAGTAAATTAAAACGTCTATTCAACGCTTTACATTTTTTCCTCCTCCGCATCATCTCTCTCTCTCTCTCTCTCTCTCTCTCTCTCTCTCTCTCTCTCTCTCTCTCTCTCTCTCTCTCTCAAGGGGCAAGGTGACACGCTATTTGCTCGCCTCTCACCTGAAGAGCTCTCTGTTTACCTCTCCCTTCCTCACCTGTCCAACCTGTGTTTACCTCCAACTCCTCGTCTCTCCTTATCGGTTATCACCCTTCCTCTCCTCCTACCCCTCCCCCTCCTTCCCCTTTCTTATCCCCCCCTCCTCTTCTCTACCCCCTTCCTCTTTTCCTCTTCCTCTCCTATACCCCTCCTCTCCCTCCTTCCCCTTCTTTATTTCTCTCCCCTTCTCCTTATCACCTTTCCTCCCCTCCTTTTATCTGCCTCGTCACCTCCCTGATTATCTCAGTTTTTCTGATTATCTCTCTAAGGTGTTTATGTTCTTAATTAATTGATTGGTTTGTGTTTCTAAAGTTCTAATCTCTTTTTTTATATATTGGTTTTCCATGTCTTTGTAATATTTGTTTTTTATCACCATTGCTATTAAGACATGTATCGGGGAGGTGTATAGGAAATTAAAACGGAAAATTTGACAAAGAAAAGAAAACGAAAAGGCATAAAAGAGAAGACTCGAAACAAGAGAATAAAAGAGACGAACAGAGAAGGAAAAGGCAAACGATAAGAGACGGGACGGCAAAGAAGAGAAAGAGGGAAGAGAGGAAAAAAAGGAAAAGCAAGGCAAGGATGGGACGAAAGGAGAAGGAAAAGACACACAACAGCCGGAAAGGGAAAGGAAAGGAAGAAGGAAGGAAGGAAGGAAAGGAAAGGGAATGGAAGGGAAGGGAAGGGAAGGAAGGAAGGGTAGAGAAAGGAAAAGAAAAGGAAGGGAAGGGAAGGGAAGGAAGGGAAGGGAAAGGAAGAGAAGGTAAGGGAAAGGTAGGAAGGGAACCGCACGAGAAACGAACCGCAAGGAACCAGGAAGGTGGAAGGGAGAGGGGAGGGAAGGGGAAGGGTAAGGAAGGGAAGGGGATAGGAAGTTCTCACATTCCGTTATGAACGCGGACACTGAAGAGTAGAAACCTCAGGCCACGCCTCCGACGATGTTCCCCGCGACGACTGGACCAAGATGTGAACAGGCAGAGGAGGAGCAGGACGTGGACATGTATGAGGAGGAGAGAAGAGAGGAGGAGGAGGAGGAGGAGGAGGAAGGAGGAAGGAAGAGGAATGAAAAAGGAGATTAAACAGAGAGCATTTATCAAACAAAAACTTCCTACATAACACACTATACTTCTATCTGCTGCTAATAGGAGCTAGGAGAACAATTACAGAAGAGTAGGAAGTGGAGAAACAAGGAGAACACGAAGATGAAACAATAACAGCATCCATAACAAAAACATTTACTACTACTACTACTACTACTACTACTACTACTTCTACAACTACTACTACTACTACTACTACTTCTACAACTACTACTACTACTACTATAACTACTACTACTTCTACAACTACTATAACTACTACTATAACTTTTTTTTTTTTTTTACTACTACAAACTACTACTACAATATACCTCCCACCGCCTCTTTATTTGCAGCGGGTACGCCATAGCCCCACTCGCTATTGACTGGGGCATCCAACCTTACAACTACCCCTAAAAATACATACATTTACTAACTATCTACCCTAAATTTACAAACCTACTCTATTCCTAACCTATCCACCTTATCCCACTCTCTACCAATGTGGCCTCGCAATCGAGGTCACCTATGTCCGTGTTAGAGGGAGTGGAGTATCTCGTACCCCTGAGGACACAGGAGGGCAGACCGGAGCAGGGAGAGAGGAGGGGAGCACCTCATCCAGGAGGGCGAGGAGCCTGATCTAAGAGCTTTTATCCAACAAAAACTCTACTAGTCTTACTAGTATTCTCCTGCTGCGGGCCATGCCGAAAGGGGAGGAAGGTGAAGACCAGGGGCGGGTGAAGGACAAGGCAGAACACGGGGATACAATAACGCCCATAGCAAACATTTACTACTCCACTACTATTACTATACACCTAGGAGACTCACGACTGGGCGCAATCTCTACTACACCGTACTTCCACAATAGTCCTACTGCCCTCTAGTACTATAATCCTCTCACACAATCCTACCAAACTACTGACGTATCTATCTGTACCTCTCAGAGTTCCTCACTAGACGCAGTACGTATACTCCATACTACACTGAAACTCGTGCACACCTCCTTGAGACTTTTACTACCACTCACCTCTCTCCCTATACTACTACTCTACTACCTACTACTACTACTCCAAACTACTACTACTACTACTCCTACTACTCCTACTACTACTACTACTACTACTACCTACTACTCCACTACTACTAAACTAACTACTACTACTCCTACTATACTACTACTACTACTACTACTACTACTCTTCTACTGTTATACATTATTTTCGAAGACCTTTCATCATTTTTCTAACTCATGGGTCAGGTACTATTACTTTTATACAATATCTCTCTGGCTCTGAATCCAGTGTAGCGAATTTCATTTTAAAATTCCGTCAAGTAGAAATATGTAGAGAGAGCAGAGGAGGTAGTTGATAGAGAAGAAGTTTGGAGAGCTTGAGACCAGGAGCGAGATGAGTAGATTCGAGAGGAGAGAAGAGAGAGAGAGAGAGAGAGAGAGAGAGAGAGAGAGAGAGAGGGAGGGAGAAAGGTGAGAAGGAAATGAGGGATAAAGAGATTGTGGTCTATTTTTGACACTTTCTATTATTTTCTTAATCGTAAGTACAGTGTCGTGTGTGTGTGTGTGTGTGTGTGTGTGTGTGTGTGTGTGTGTGGTGTGTGTGTGTGTGTGTGTGTGTGTGTGTGTGTGTGTGTGTGTGTGTGTGGTGAATTAGTACCCATTGATAAAAAAATAAAAAAAGTAATCTGCACCGTTCACCATTACTACCACTACTATAACCACCATCACCATTATTACTACTATAACACTATCCTATACCACTA
>JACEEZ010006583.1:15000-52500 GCA_016584305.1 Chionoecetes opilio
GGTTGTGGATGTCATTATGAATTTCTTGGTTCATCGTTCTGCTTTCTACAACTCTCTCTCTCTCTCTCTCTCTCTCTCTCTCTCTCTCTCTCTCTCTCTCTCTCTCTGTCACTGTCATACATACACACACACACACACACATACGGACACAAACAAACAAACACGCACACTCAGGTCCACGTCTCTAATCTGTCTAATACTCAGTTATCCGGACGAAAATACGGCACAGGGGGGGGGGGGGGGGGGAGGATAAGAAGGGGGGGGAAGGGGGAAAGGGGAAAAGGGGGAGAGGGGGAGTTCGAACCAGCCGTCTTTGAAGTCTTTGGTGGAATGGTTGAGCCGGATTACCCCCGCTATTTAGAGAGAGAGAGAGAGAGAGAGAGAGAGAGAGAGAGAGAGAGAGAGAGAGAGAGAGAGAGAGAGAGAGGGGAGAGAGAGAAATTGGACATTTTTACTGTTCAACGGATGCTCATTGATTTTTTTTTGGGGGGGGGAGAGGGGAAGGGGGGTTGGAGGAGGGGCGAAGGGCGGGACTAAAGGCGGGGATTCAGGGAAGGAGGGAGGAATGGAGGAAGGAATGGAGGGAAGAAAGGAGGGAGGGAAGGAGGGAGAGAAGAATGGAGGAAGGAATGGAGAATGGAGGGAGAAATGGAGGGAGAGGGAAGAATGGAGGGATAAGGGAGGGAGGAATGGAGGGAGTATTTGGAGGGCGGGAGAGAAGGAGTGGGAGAGGGAGGAATGGAGGGAGGAATGGAGGGAGAGATGGAGGGACAATATGGAGGGAAGGACAGAGGGAGGCATAAGGGAAGGAGGGTGGAATGGAGGGACTATTTGGAGGGAGAAAAGGAGGGAGAGTAGGAGTGGGAGAGGGAGGAATGGAGGGAGAGGAGGGAAGAGGCAGAGGAAGGCAAAAGGAAGCATCAATCTGGTCTTTTCCTGAGACATCAATTTCCTGCATTTTTGTTGCCTTGGCGATGATTCAGGTCTTTGTTATTCATCCCTTTCTTCCTCGGTCTGTTTTCCTCCCTTCTCTCTCTCTCTCTCTCTCTCTCTCTCTCTCTCTCTCTCTCTCTCTCTCTCTCTCTCTCTCTCTCTCTCAACCATTATCTCTCTCTCTCTCTCTCTCTCTCTCTCTCTCTCTCTCTCTCTCTCGTTCGCGTGATCCTGAGTATTTATCGAAAGAAAGAAAAAAAACAGGGGAAATAAAATCGCGTCGCTTCTCATGTTGAATATCAGTTCATGAATTCAGACGGAAATGAATATGACGGCAGAGAAGTTGTTGGGATTATTACTATTATCATTACGTTCACTGGAAGCCACATTAGACATTCCCGGAGCTGCTAATGAAGATAGACCGAGTTTAGTGGCTATAGTAATGTAAGTCATGTATAATAATGCAATGTAGTATATTGTAAAGGTAGGTGCGAGGATATAACTTATATACATGGCCATTACTTCATTATCTTCATTTTCATTGCCAACATATGTACATAAGAAGGAAAATCATGTAGGTAATATTTTGTCAGAATATTATGTTTATATCAATTTCGGTGTTGGTAGGAAATCTATGTAACACGTCAAGTAAGCGAAGTGGGATTTTAGACCCTTATTATGAGTCAAATGATTTATCTGTATGACTGAAGAATTTGAGTTAGTGTTGAGCCACTACAACCACCACCACCCCCACCACCACCACCAACAACACCATCACCACTAACACCACCACTAACAACACCACCACCACCACCAATAACAACACCAACACCACCAACAACACCGCCGCTACCACCACCACCACCACCACAACCAAGAACAACAACAACAACAACACCACCACCACTAACAACACCACCACCACCAATAACACTACCACCACCAACAACAACAACACCACCAACAACAACACCACCAACAACACCGCCACTACCACCACCACCACCACAACCACCACCACCACCACCACCAACAACAACAACAACACCACCACCACCAACAACAACAACAACCGCCGTTAACAACAACAACAACAACAACAACCGCCATTAACAACCGCCTCCCTATCGGCATCGCGACTCAAGAGGCAACAAAATGGAGGTTGTTGTCCAATCGCCTTCATCACAAACCATTATTTTCATGATTTTACTTTCCAACAAACAATATTTTTTGCTTTTACTATTTCAACGAGCCATCTTTTTTTTTTTACTTTTTCAACGCGGGATCTTTTCTTCTTCTTTTTCAGCAACATTTTTTTTGTTTTTACTTTTTCAACGAGCCATTTTTTTCTCTTTTTTTCAATGTGGTGACAAATTTAGAAACGAAAACATAAAAGAAAAGAAAGGGGACAGAAAATTGCCTCTGTACATTTTTTGAGTCTGGAGTTTGGAAAAATAGACGTCAGCATGCGAAGCGAAGGCCGCCTATGGAGTCAAATTACTGTGTCTCCAGGTTCGAATCCCCCCCACGGCAGACTGGAATCAGGAGGAACAACTCAGCTTCCTCGGCAATGACTCACTTACTCATTTCCGCTAAAACCTTGAAAAACCCAAAGTATAGGTCCTAGTGTAGTCTAACCAGCCTTTCCTAATCTAATCTAGAGGTCCTAATCTAACCAGCCTTTCCTAATCTAATCTAGAGGTCCTAATCTAACCAGCCTTTCCTAATCTAATCTAGAGGTCCTAATCTAACCAGCCTTTCCTAATCTAATCTAGAGGTCCTAATCTAACCAGCCTTTCCTAATCTAATCTAGAGGTCCTAATCTAACCAGCCTTTCCTAATCTAATCTAGAGGTCCTAATCTAACCAGCCTTTCCTAATCTAATCTAGAGGTCCTAATCTAACCAGCCTTTCCTAATCTAATCTAGAGGTCCTAATCTAACCAGCCTTTCCTAATCTAATCTAGAGGTCCTAATCTAACCAGCCTTTCCTAATCTAATCTAGAGGTCCTAATCTAACCAGCCTTTCCTAATCTAATCTAAAGGTCCTAATCTAACCAGCCTTTCCTAATCTAATCTAGAGGTCCTAATCTAACCAGCCTTTCCTAATCTAATCTAGAGGTCCTAATCTAACCAGCCTTTCCTAATCTAATCTAAAGGTCCTAATCTAACCAGCCTTTCCTAATCTAATCTAGAGGTCCTAATCTAACCAGCATTTCCTAATCTAATCTAGAGGTCCTAATCTAACCAGCATTTCCTAATCTAACCAGCCTTTCCTTACAAATAATACCGGAGGCGATGGGAAAGGAATCAGTATAGTATATATTAAATGTATAGTATGTAGTAGATTTATAGTATGTAGTAGATTTATAGTATGTAGTAGATTTATAGTATGTTGTAGATTTATAGTATGTAGTAGATTTATAGTATGTTGTAGATTTATAGTATGTTGTAGATTTATAGTATGTAGTAGATTTATAGTATGTAGTAGATTTATAGTATGTTGTAGATTTATAGTATGTAGTAGATTTATAGTATGTAGTAGATTTATAGTATGTAGTAGATTTATAGTATGTTGTAGATTTATAGTATGTAGTAGATTTATAGTATGTTGTAGATTTATAGTATGTAGTAGATTTATAGTATGTTGTAGATTTATAGTATGTTGTAGATTTATAGTATGTAGTAGATTTATAGTATGTAGTAGATTTATAGTATGTTGTAGATTTATAGTATGTAGTAGATTTATAGTATGTAGTAGATTTATAGTATGTAGTAGATTTATAGTATGTAGTAGATTTATAGTATGTTGTAGATTTATAGTATGTAGTAGATTTATAGTATGTAGTAGATTTATAGTATGTAGTAGATTTATAGTATGTTGTAGATTTATAGTATGTAGTAGATTTATAGTATGTTGTAGATTTATAGTATGTTGTAGATTTATAGTATGTTGTAGATTTATAGTATGTAGTAGATTTATAGTATGTAGTAGATTTATAGTATGTTGTAGATTTATAGTATGTAGTAGATTTATAGTATGTAGTAGATTTATAGTATGTAGTAGATTTATAGTATGTAGTAGATTTATAGTATGTAGTAGATTTCCTCTCACCAAAAACTGAAGACCTGCCAACACACACACTCTCATGTTAAATAAATCAGTAACTAAAACTAACCAACACGACTTTGATAACGCAAAAGAACCAATAAAGTAGCGCGCGATCCAAAGGCGATGGGTAAAATATCAACAGTTTTTAGTAGACACAAACTGAAAACCTACCACCACATACACTTCAGTTAAGTATAAATCTGCAACTAAAACCAACCAAAACAACTTTGATAACGCAAAAGAACCAATAAAACTGCGCGCAATATCAGAGGCGATTGAAAAAAGTATTAACAGTATTTACAAAGACATTTTCTGACTAAAACTGAAGTCCTGCCAGCACACACACCTCAGATAAGTATAAATCAGTAACTAAAACCAACCAACACGACTTAGATAACATAATGAAACTAGGGGCGGGGGGGAGGGGGGGGGGGGCACTCAGTAGAGCGCATACCTCCGCCCAAATGTTTCATCAATTTGTAACCATGGCAACAGTTGTGATTCAATTTCATCAAAAAAAAAAAGTAAAAAAAAAAAGTAAAAAAAAAAAAGTAAAAAAGTTGGCAATAGATTTCATCCAAAATTAAATCAGTTCTTCCGTATATCAAATAGACTTGGTATACCAAGTTTGGTCCAAATCTATTCGTAACTTTTCGAGAAATCCTGTACACTAACAGACAGACAGACAGAGAGACAGATCGGGGTGAAAACATAACCCCTCCAACTTCGTTGGCGGAGGTAACAATAGAGCATCGGGAAATACCCAGCAAATCGGCGGTAACATTAGGGTAAGAGCTTCAAGAGCGTGAAAGTTGAGACATGAATCACCCTTCCGTCGCCGTCTTCTTCAGGTTAAGGGTGTGCAGCCAGCCATTCCTCTCTCGTGGGTTCTTGATACATGTTTCTGGGTGATGTTGGTGCCGCGCGAAAATGGCCGATGATTGCCAGAAGTGAAGCGATAAATGGTTCCAAATGATCAGTGTATGATGCTCGCCTTGCAAATTATCATAATCATGCCATTAAGTTTCGTGTTTATTGGATTATTTGCTCAGATTATTGTGATTTCTTCCATGTGATGGGTTTTTTTCCTGCTCTGATGCGTTCGTGCTTTACTCTCTCTCTCTCTCTCTCTCTCTCTCTCTCTCTCTCTCTCTCTCTCTCTCTCTCCTCTCTCTTCTCTCTCTCTCTCTCTCTCTCTCTCTCTCTCTCTCTCTCTCTCTCTAGCCCTTTGCCTATGTCTCCTCCAACATTTCCTTTCCTCCATTTTTATTCTGGATATTCCAATAGTTATTTTTTCCCACCATCCAAACCTTCCTCCATTTTCCCATCCAGCTGGTCCTTACCCCCCCCCCCCTCTCTCTCTCTCTCTCTCTCTCTCTCTCTCTCTCTCTCTCTCTCTCTCTCTCTCAGTACTTCATTTTTTCCCCCCTTCACCACTCCTAACCACTCCATCTTTCCTTCTCTCCCTCCCTTTGTACCTCCATCATATCTCCCTCAACGTAGAGTGTCTCGAGTGGCGAAGGGGGACAATAGCGAAGGGGGGAGGGAAGAGTGGAGTGGAGGGAGAGGAGGAGGAGGAGGAGGAGGAGGAGGAGGGATATATAGAAGCCCCGGTGAGCGCGTGTGCAAACCGCGTGCATCTCTCCTCCCCTTCTCTTTCCCCCCTTCAATACCTCCCTTCAATACACCCCTCCCTTCCCCCCTCCCCCCCTTCAAAGGACAGCCTCTCTCTCTCATTGGTGCATCGTTACCTAGCATGACGTCCACCCATTGGCTCGCTATCAATGACATGTTGTGTTATGGAGCCGCTCATTATAGACGTGACAATGGCTGTGTGTGTGTGTGTGTGTGTGTGTGTGTGTGTGTGTGTGTGTGTGTGTGTGTGTGTGTGTGTGTGTGTGTGTGTGTGTGTTGTGTGTGTGTGTGTGAGGGGGGGGTTGAAGGGTTGATGAGAAAGGAGAAATGACCCCTTTTTATTCTTTTTTTTTCTCTCTCTATCTGTGTCAGCTGCTCTTTCTCTTTCTTTCTCTCTCTAATGTTGTGTTGGATGTAAGGCGATAAAGAGCAATGGTTGAGTTTGTTTGTTTGTTTGTTTATATAAGTGTGCGAGGAAGGGAGAGAGAGAAAGAGAGATGGGTAGGGGGTAGGGGGAGGTGAGATAATGGTGATTCTCTCTCTCTCTCTTTTTTTTTCTCTCTCTCTCTCTCTCTCTCTCTCTCTCTCTCTCTCTCTCTCTCTCTCTCTCTCTCTCTCTCTCGATGCCTAAGGGAATAAGAACTACATTTTTTCTTAACATGGCGATACGATTGATAGCATTAGTGGATGTGAAAAGGACACACTAGATAGCTACTCCATTATCTATTTCACCTCTGGGCTCCTCCTCCTCCTCCTCCTCCTCCTCCTCCTCCTCCTTTTCCTCCTCCACCTCCCTCCTCCTCCTCCTCCTCCTCCTCCTCCTCCTCCTCCTCCTCCTCCTCCATTAGTCTAACGTCCGTGATTGTTAAACTATTTGAGAAAATAATGCGGGATAAAATAGTGTCTTTCCTCGATGAAAATAACTCTATACTAAACTCCCAGCATGGATTTCGAAATAAGAGATCCTGCTTAACAAACCTACTGGATTTTTTTAATGTCATTTATTCAAACTGGGACGCTAAAATTCCCTCGGATGTAATATACCTTGATTTTCAGAAAGCCTTCGATACAGTTCCACATAAGCGACTGTTGACCAAGCTAAGGGCACATGGCATAGGAGAGCAATTATGTTCATGGATTGGCGATTGGCTTTCAAATCGTAAACAACGGGTAGTAATAAATGGTGAGGCATCTGATTGGTTAGATGTCACTAGTGGGGTGCCTCAGGGCTCGGTCTTGGGTCCTACTCTTTTTCTGATATATATCAACGATCTGGACTGCGGACTTGTATCTAAAATATCAAAATTTGCAGATGACACCAAATTAGGCGGTAAAGCATATACTAGAGAAAACTGCGAACTCATACAAAGTGATCTCGACAAACTATCAGATTGGAGTGATAAATGGCTATTAAAATTCAATTCCGATAAATGTAAAGTAATGCATATAGGCAACGATAACCTCAAATATGCAAAATAAATCGTTAACTGAAGTACAGCAGGAAAAGGATTTAGGTGTCATCATCAGTAATGATCTGAAAACCAGTTCGCATTGCCTAGCTGCCAGTAAAAAGGCAAATATGATGTTGGGCTTTATTAAACGTAACTTTGAACATAAAAACGCCGAAAGTAATGACACAATTATACACGTCCTTGGTTAGGCCGCACTTGGAATATGCCGTTCAATTCTGGTCGCCCTGTTTCGTAAAAGATCAAGCCAAATTGGAATCAGTGCAAAGAAGAGCAACCAAACAAATTCCATCTCTGCGAAATTCATCTTATGAAGAGAGACTGCGGAAACTTAATATGTTTTCCTTAAAGGATCGTAGAATCCGTGGGGACTTGATAGAAACCTTTAAGATCCTAAAAGGTTTTGATGTCATTAATCAAGAGAACCTATTCGAGCTTTCAACTCAAGTGACAACAAGAAATAATGGTTTAAAACTAAACGGTCAACGTTGCATCACCGATCTCCGTAAAAATTATTTCAATGTTAGAGTCGTTGATCGATGGAACAAGTTACCAGCAAATGTTGTCGGAGCCAACACAATAACTACATTCAAAAACAGACTTGACGCACACTGTAAAGTAAATGGGTATTGATAGTGCGAATTCGTATCTAGTCCCCCGTATCGATTAGTTGTAGTGGTAGTGGTAGTTGTAGTTAGTATTTTTCATATCCTATCATTCTGCACTATGAAACTTCCATGTTCCCATCCTCTTTAGGGACATGGTATCTTTTTCCAACTGTTTTCTTACAAGTAGTTGATAGTTAGTAGTATGTAGTTCAGCAGATACCCTCGCTATGGACCAATAGGTCTCCTGGTGTCTGTTACTCCTATGTAATCCTATGTAATCCTCCTCCTCAATTTGCACACCCACTATCTTTTTCTAAAGCAATTTTTTTTTTTATCTCTCTCTCTCTCTCTCTCTCTCTCTCTCTCTCTCTCTCTCTCTCTCTCTCTCTCTCTCTCTCTCTCTCTCTCTCTCTCTCTCTCTCTCTCTCTCTCTCTCTCTCTCACTAATAAAACCTTTCTTATCAGACTCTAATTTTGTCACTTTTTTTCCACACTTTCTTAAATTCCGCAGTGATTTTTTGACTAATTCCAATACCGTTGTTCACTCTATGTTATACCTTCACTCTATAAACCTTCCTATAGCTATTATTATTCCTATAGTTATTATTATTATATTATATATTCCTTATTATCATGTCTATAGTATCTTGTATTTACTTTAGTACTTAACCCCTTGACGCCCAGATCTTTCCTTTGCTATAAAAAAAATGTATGTTGTCGAGCCATTAAACTACGATAACTAACTGAATATACCAACTATATTAGTCGACAAGGATACTAAACAGGACATATCTATAAAATATTGCTTATATTCACTAAAAATCGTCTTAATGGTACCCAAATTACAATGGAAATTACGTTATGGGTCTCAAGGGGTTAAGTTCATTTACTCATGTCTGTATATTATTATGTGTTTTTTAGTTTGTTTTTTACTGTATGTATGCCTTTGGATGACATTTTTATTATTATTATTATTATTATTATTATTATTATTATTATCATTATATTTCCACTGTCCTCCAAAGCTCACCTCGATTCCTTGACATACCTTGACTATAACCCCTTTGTGTACCTTAATTACTCTCCCTTAACTTCACCTATCCATCAACACACCTAAAACAAGCTCCTTCCAACACAACAGGTCTGCCTATGAATTATTTCCTATGTATTCCTATGTATTTCCCTCCACAAAACTTCTCTCCTTCTCATGTATAGCCTATGTATTACCTATGTATTCCTATGTATTTCCCTCCAAAAAACTTCTGTCCTCATGTATATCTTATGTATTACCTATGTATTCCTATGTATTTCCCTTCACAAAACTTCTCTCCTTCTCTCTCTCCTCCCCTGCCCCCTCCTTCTCCCCTACTTCTTACCACTAACTACATCTTCCATCCATCACCCCTACATTACCTCAGGACCTTCCCACCGCCTCCAACACCCCCTTGCCCCCCCTCCATCACCCTCACCACAACACCCCTCCATCACCCCTACCACTAACACCCCTACACTTCCTCCAAGCCCCTACCACTAACACCCCCTGCCCCCATCACCCCCACCATTACACCCCCTCCAGCACCATCTCACTATCTCTTCGCCTGTACATAAACTCTCGTGCCACTTCCGAAACGACCAATTAGCCAACTGGAGGAGGAGGAGGAGGAGGAGGAGGAAGAGGAGAGGAGGAGGAGGAGGAGGAGGAGGAGGAGGAGAGAGGAGGAGGAGAGGTATGGCCCGAGGATACTCAAAGGTCGTAATTTTTTTCTCTCAGACGACGACAACTCAGACAACCAGACCAAAGCGTTGAGAGAGAGAGAGAGAGAGAGAGAGAGAGAGAGAGAGAGAGAGAGAGAGAGAGAGAGAGAGAGAGAGAGAGAGAGAGAGAGAGAGAGAGAGAGAGAGAGAGAGAGAGAGAGAGAGAGAGAGAGAGAGAGAGAGAGAGAGAGAGAGAAGTCTATTACTATATTACTATTATTATTATACTCGAGATCTTTTCTTTCACGTCTGAGGACACACATACATCGGAAGATTTTTGAAATATGATGAGATGGGACCATGAGCCCTCACTCCCCCCCTTCCCCAACCCAGGTCACAGTAACAGACACAGTAACAACCAGTGGTGGGCGCCGTTAATAAAAAAAGTTAACTTCGTTAACCGTTAATCCGTTAACCAAAAAATTTACTTCGATAGCCGTTAATCATTTAAATTTCCCTTTAAAAAATGTAACGGAAGTTATCGATAAACCGTTAACGTTCATTTTTATTATAGAAAAAAAAAATCAGTTTTTGCTCTAAAACCACCTAAACACACCTTTGAAAAGTGTCAAAACTATAAAATCAGCCTTTAAGGGGTTTTTTAAGGGCTTTAGAACCCAAAAACTATATATTTTTTTGCTTTAGAGTTAAATAAGGCAGATTTTATAGTTTTAACTTTAAAAAAAACCTAAAAAAGGCTGATTTCATAGTTTTGGCCCTGTTTTAGGTTTTTAAAGGCTTTTAGAGCCAGAATAGGGCGAAAAAAAACTAATAGGTGGCGTTATATCGGGGTTGAAAGAATGACGCGTACAATATTGAATATGCTAAGACTTTACATCTGTATTGAAAATCTGAAAATAATAGAAACTTTTAAACGTTTACCTGTTTTTATGAAATTTTTGGGTTAGCGGACTTGAGTTAACGGAAGTTAAATGTAACGGAAGTTAATTAGTCCGATAATGATTTCCAAAGTTAACTTAAAAGTTAAATCGTTAACGAAAATGTTAACTTCGTTAATTAACGATTAACGGATTAACGGTTTGGTGCCCACCTTTGGTAACAACCTAGGTCACAGTAACAACCTAGGTCACAGTAACAGACACAGTAACAGACACGGCTCGACTCTCGCGGATTTTATCATTCGCGGGGCGGGCCGGGAGGGAGTTCCTAGGCTTACGGCAAAAAACAGTAAACAAAAATACATGGCAATACATATGAATACATTATTTCTAGCAAGGTTAATGGCGCCGCGTCACGCTCTGAAGGCCCTGAAGCGAGCATAACAGTACCTCTCCGGGGCCCTGAAGCAAGCATAACAGTACCTTCTCCGGGGCCCTTAACTCCTTGAGACCCAGAACGTAATTTCTATTGTAATTTGACTACCATAAGACGATTTTTAGTGACTATAAGCAATATTTTAATAGCTATGACCTGTTTAGTATCCTTGTCGACTAGTTCATTTGGCTTATTTAGCCACTTTTCGTAATTTTATGGCTGAAAACAGATGATTTTATAGAGCCAAGGAAAGATCTGGGCGTGCAGGGGTTAAGCAAGCAATTATCTTCTCGTGGGGACCAGAAGTAAGTGTTGGTCCTCCCGGTGGCCTCCTCTCCCCACCTCACCGTTAATTAAGGCGCCCGGCATTACCTGAGAGCTAAAGTAAATACCTGGCGGGCCTGGAGTGAGCGTCCCCCTTGTATCAGCCCCGCAGCGCGCATAAACACTCATTTTGGAGCGTGAGCTTGAGACAGGTATGTGGCGCGCCCCTGTAACGAGCACACACACACACACACACACACACACACACACACACACACACACACACACGCACACATACATACACACTATGAAAAAAGGTGCAACTTTGCACCTTTAAAGGTGCAAAATTATATCACATATTTTGCACCTTTAAGGGTGCCTATGGGGGGTTGCACCTTAAGAGGTGCAACTATGCACCCTTATGGGTGCAACTTTGCACCCTTAAAGGTGCAAAATCTGTGACCTCATTTTGCACCTTTAAAGTTGCAAAGTTGCACCTTGTTTTCTTATTGTGTACACAGGAGAGGATAAACAGGTATTAAGAAGCCATTGAGAGCGCATTGATACGTATTAGACGCCCCGGAGAGAGCATAATCACTTATCAGAGCTGGCCCGGAAGAGAGCATAAATAGGTACTACCAGAGCCTGGAGAGAGAAAACTAAAATTAGAGGCCCCGGAAATAGCATAAACACAAATTAGAGGCCCCAGAGAGAGCATAAACACTTATCAGAGGCCCCGGAGAGTGCATAAACACGTATTAGAGACCCCGGAGCGAGCATAATAACTTCAATGTTATGTTAACAATAGACTTAAATGTGGTCGCAGCGTGAGCTATAGGGAGGAAGAAAAAGAGGAGGAAGAGGAGGAGGAGGAGGAAGAAGAAGAGACAAATAAAAGTAGCCTAAAGTAGCACAGCATTCTAAAGGTTATGTCACTTTTAAAGATACACACACACACACACACACAAACAACACACACACACACACACACACCCCACCACACACATAGCACACACACACACATAGACACACACACACACATAGACACCCCACACACACACACAGACACACACACACCACACACACACACACACAGACCACACACACACACACATACACAAGACACACACACCACAGACACACACACCCCCACAACAAAACACAGACACACACACACACACTCATACACAAGACACACACACACACACACACAGGGGCACACACATACACACACACACACACCCCACCAACAGACACACCACAACACACTACACAAGACACACCCCAAAACAGACACACACACACACAAAACACACACACAGACACACACCACACACTCATACACAAGACACACACAAAACACACACACCACACCACACACACATACACACACACACACACACACACCCGTGAGACACAACAGAGACAACTTAACACCCACAAGTCTCTTTATTAATTTCTTGGGCGACTGGGGTGACAAGGCTGAGAGAGGAGGAGGAGGGGAGGTAGGAGGAGGGAGGAGGAGGGAGGGGGGAGGTGGAGGTGGAGGAGGAGGAGGAGGGGGGAGGAGGAGAGGGGGAGGGGAGGAGGTGGATTGAGAGGAGGCGGGGCAGGGAAGGAGATAGGTGAAGTGTGAGGGGTGAGGGCTAGCCACTAAAAGACATCATCTGCATTTTATTGGGGGGAGGGAGGGAGGGGGGAGGGAGAGCGAGAGAGAGAGAGAGGGAGAGAGAGAGAGAGAGAGAGAGAGAGAGAGAGAGAGAGAGAGAGAGAGAGAGGTGGGAGGGAAGAGAAGGAGGGAACAGCCGGTCTATTCTCATGTAAATCGTAAACAAACACACGAATTGATGGTGATTTAAGTCTTTTTATCACCATCCTCCTCCTCCTCCTCCTCCTCTCCTCCTCTCCTCCTCCCTCCCACCTCCTTCCCCCACCACCTCCTCCTCCTCCTCCTCCTCCTCCTCCCCCCTCCTCCCCTCCCTCCTCCTCCTCCTCCCCCACCACCTCCTCCTCTTCATCAAACCAACTGTGTCCCTTCGTCTCCTTCATTCCTCATTTCTTCTCCATTTCTTCACACCTTTTTATCTACCTCCATCCTTCCCCTCTCTCCCCTCTTTCCCCTCCTTTCCCCTCCCTCCCTTGACGTCACCTGGCACCCCAAACCCCCCAACCTCCCCTCACCCCCTCCTCAGCATTCTAGACGGTGGGGGGAGGGTTGGGTAGCAAGAGAGGGGAGAGGGGAGGCTGGGGAGCTAGAGATGCTGCTAAAAGTCACCTCAGACCGCTTTAAAGGTAATTAGGAAGGGGGGAGAAGGGGGGGAAAAAAAGGGGGGGGAAGGGGGGGGGAGGGAGGGGAAGGGTTTAAAGTTTTGGCATGAGCGGATGTCTTTGTCCTCCCCCCAAATTTCCCCTTTTCTCTCTCTCTCCTCTCTCTCTCTTTTCTCTTCCCCTCTCTCTCTCTCTTCTTCTCTTCTCTTCTCTTTTCTCTCTCTCTCTCACACATACCCCCCAGATTTGTTTTTTTTCCCACTGCTTTTCCGTTTAACTTTAGTCAGCATCCCTTCATTAAAACTACTACTACACTACTACTACTAAATATTACTACTATAACCACTACTACAATAAACTACACACACTATAATACTACTACTAATACCACTACTATACTTACTACAAACTACTACTATACACTACTACTACTACTATACAAATACTACTACTACCACAACACCACCACCACATCACTGACAACCCAAAATAGAAAAATTAAAACATTTCACACCTCTACTAAGACCCAAAACCTCTATACCCCTCCTCCTCCCCCCCTTCCCCCCTCCTCCTCCTCCTTTACCCCTCCCCCCTCCTTGCCCCCACCTCCCCTCCTCCTCCCCCCCTCCCCTCTTCCTCCGCCTCCTCCCCTTCCCCCCCCCCTTTCCCCCTCCCCTGCCCCCCCAATTCCCTTTCCCCTTCTCCCCCTCCCCCTTTCCCCCTCCCCCTCTTCTCCTCCTCTCCCCCCCCCCTCCTCCCCTCCCCTCCTGATGATAATTTTTCCTGTGATTCTCCCCCCGGGTTTTTGGGCCATTTGGGGGAGGAAAGAAGGGGGGGGGGGGGGAGGAAATGCCCGGGAAAGGAATGAGTGCCTCGGAGGGGAGGAGGAGGAGGAGGAGGAGGAGGAGGAGGAGGGGAGGAGGAGGGAGGAGTAAGGAGGAGGTAGGAGGAGGAAGGGAGAGTATCATGGATGAAGGGAAGGGAAAAAATGACTGGATGAAAGGGTACAAGGAAAAAGTGAGAAAAAGAGAGTAAAGAGAGAGAGAGAGAGAGAGAGAGAGGAGAGAGAGAGAGAGAGAGAGAGAGAGAGAGAGAGAGAGAGAGAGAGAGAGAGAGCAGATTGGGTGCCACATAAGGTTAAGCCACGGGGTGTATGTGTGTAAGGGAAGGGAGAGGGAAGGGCTGAGGGGAGGTTGAGGGAGGGTTGAGGTAGAGGGAGGGGAAAGGGCAGTGACAGGAGGTGCCAACGCCCTTGTGACGAGCCTGCCTGAGGGGAAGGGGCTGATAATGAGTGTTGGAAGGGGAGGGGAAGGAAGGGGAGAGAAGGAAGGGAGAGGGGAAGGAAGGGGAGAGGGGAAGGAAGGGAGAGGGGAAGGAAGGGGAGAGAGGGAAGGAAAGGGGAGAGGGGAAGGAAGGGAGAGGGGAAGGAAGGTGAGAGAGGGAAGGAAGGGGAGGAGGAGGAAGGGAGAGGGGAAGGAGAGGCGAAGTGAGGGGAGGGAAGAGAAGGGAGATGAGAGGAGGAGAGAGAGGAAAGGAAGGTAGTAAGAAGTAGTGGTGTAAAGAGTGCTGGATGTACGGTGGAGGAAAATGGGAAGAAGGGAGAGAGAGAGAAGGAGAGAAGGAGTGAAGAGAGAGGGCAAGGAGGAGAGGGTGGGAAGAAGAGAGAGGAGAAGAGAATGAGATTGTGTGAAGAGATGAGGATGGACGGGGAGAGGGGAGAGGGAAGGAGGAAGGAGATGAAGGAGGGTGAAAAGGGCAAGAGAGAGGAAGAAGAGAGAGCGAGAAGAGAATAGACTGTACCTAGAGAGGAGAGAGAGGAGAGAGAGAAGACGAGAGAGAGAAGAGAGAGAGAGAGAGAGAGATGAGGAGGAGATAGAGGAAGGAAGAAGGGATGGAAGGAAAGAGACAATGGATAAGAAAGGGAAGGAAAGGGGAGGAGAGGAGGAAGGAAGGGGATAGGGAAGGGAAGGAGGAGAAGGAGGAAGGGGAATAAGTTAGGGATGGGGGAGAAGGGTAGGGGAGGGGATGAAGGGGGGGAAGGTAGGGGAAGGGAGAACTGGGCATCCAAATAAACAAAACCCAAAAAGTACACAAACACTACGACGCTTACAGTAAAAAAAAATAAGAAAGATTAAAAAAAAAGAATAAAAAAAAAAAAAAAAAGGTCTCGTCCCCAGGAAAAGGCTTAGTTTTAATCGATGCTTCGTTAGACGTGTTTCACAATGCCCCGAAACTTCCCTCCGAAATTTTCTCTCTTTTAGTTTCTTTCGCGTTTCCTTTTTCTTTCTTTCCTTTTTTTTCCTTCTTTTTCCCTCTTTTTTCTTTCTATTTTCCTTCTTGCGTTCCTTCCTTTTTTTCCTTCTTTTTTCTTTCTATTTTCTTTCTTTCGTTCCTTCTCTTCCTTTTTTCATTCTTTCGTTCCTTCCTTTTTTTTCTTCATTTTTCCTTCTATCGTTCCTTCCTTTTTTTCCTTTTTTTTTCCTTTTTTTTTTCCTTCATTAGTTTCTTCCTATTTTTCCTTCTTTCGTTACTTCCTTTTTTTCCTTCTTTCGTTACTTCCTTTTTTTCCTTCTATTTTCCTTTCTTTGTTCCTTCCTTTTTTTCCTTCTTTCATTCCTACCTTTTTTTCCTTCTTTCATTCCTTCCTTTTTTCCTTCTTTGTTCCTTCTTGTTCCTCTTCTTCTGTTTTCTTTCCTTTGGTTCCTTCTTTATTCCTTCCTTTTTTCCTCTTTTTCTCTTCTTTTTCCTTCTTTTTTTCCTTCTTTTTCCTTCTTTCGTTTCTATTCACACATCTCAATCTATCTTCTTTTTTGTCGTCGCTTTTAAAGACTTTTAGTGTTTTAACCCAACCATTAAGGCTCTTGTAGTTTTTCCTTGACACTGCAATCCTAGTCATGTCTTTTAATAAGTTCGTCCTTAAAGCTTATGTCGTTACCAATCATTATATCTGTAGTTATCACTATTATACAGTCTATAAATACTATATCCATACTAACTTATAATTATTTAATCCCTGATATACATCCCTATACATAAAAATATAATTAATATGCGTCCCTACAACTTAATCCCCTAGTTATGTTTACAGTCCCCTAATTGCTGTTCCCTAGCCCCTAATAACAATAATGATAATAATAGGTGTATTCTCACTCGAAAGCATACCGGAAAAAAAAAACAAGTCCCTAGTTATAATAATAATAATAATAATTTAAAAAATGTTGTCTACAGCCCCCTTATTTTTCTCCTCTAGCCCCTAATAAGTCCCCAGCCATGCCCCTAGCCCCTAATAAGTCCCTAGCCATGCCCTAGCCCCTAATAAGTCCCTAGCCATGCCCCTAGCCCCTAATAAGTCCCTAGGCAGGCCCGCAGCCCCTAAGGTCTCCTCGCAGCATCTGGTCTTCCTCCCAGCCTCCAGACCTGTCCAGTTCTCACGTCTTTCTCTCCACAGCCTCGCGTGTTTCCTTCCTCAGTTACCCCCCCCCCCTCAACACACACCACACACACACACACACACACACACACACCACACACACGCACACCCACACACACCCACACACACCACCACACACAACGCATCCCCCCCACACACACGCACACACAACACACACGCACCCCACACGCACACGCACCCACACACCACACACACACACCACACGCACCCCCCCCCACACACACACGCACTCACACACACACACTCCTGCAGGACTTTTCACCTACACACAAATCAGGAGGGACACAGCGGGACACACACAACACACACACACACACACACACACACGACTCTGTTCTCCTCCCCCCCCTACCGTTCACAGCCCCGCCTCCCTGCTGTTAAACACACACATACGACACGAGAGAGAGAGAGAGAGAGAGAGAGAGATGAGAGAGAGAGAGAGAGAGAGAGAGAGAGAGAGAGAGAGAGAGAGAGACACACACACACACACACACACACTGGCAGACAAAAAAAATCAAACCAATATAATAAATCAGTACCGTTTGTCAATAAAGAGGGATCGAATCGTACACAACATACCCCCTTCCCCCTCTTCCCCTACCCCTTCCCCTTCCCCCCCTTCTCCTTCCCCTTCCCCCACCCCCTCCCCCTTCCCCCACCTACACACAAAGCCAACAGGGGCCGCGTGTAATAGCATTAAGAGAAGATCGGATCCCAATCTAGACAGAACCGACACGTCCCCGGCGCGGTATCAGCTTGGAGGCGTCAGGCGGCGAGGACTCTGGGTTTCGATTCCCTCTGTAGTGGACTAATGTGAGATTGGATGCCCCTCTCGATACTGTCAGGGGAGTGGCGGCGCGGAGTTGTCACAATAGGTGTTACGGAGGGGTTACGGAGGGGTTACGGAGGGTGGGTGGGGGTGGAGGGGGATATAGAGAGGGGGAGGTGGATGGAGAGGTGTTTGAAGGAGATAAATAGAGGGAATAGGTAGGAATGGTGATAAAGATTGAGAAAATGGGAAGGATTGGAAAGAGATATAGGAAAGGTGTTTGAAGGAGAGAAGATAAGATACTTTGATCCTATCTAGACACTTTGCAAGTACCAACTACAAGGTTATTGACTATACAAAGCGCCACCACGCCAGGACGAACTTGGTGGGCTCGAACCGCTGACCGAATGCAGGGACTCTACACGCTGAAGGAGAGAAGGTGTTGGGATGTGTGGTAATGGGGAGAGAAAGGGGAAACAGAAAGAATGGGGATAAATATGGGATAGGAGAAGGGAAGGGCTGGAGAGAGATAAAGAGAAGGAAAGAGGGAGGAAAGGTGATGGAGAAGGAGAGGTAATGGGGAGAGAAAGGGGAAATATGAAGGAATGGTGATAAATATAGGAAGAAAAAGAAGGGAAGGACTGGAGAGAGATACAGAGAAAGGGAGGATAAGGATAGGTGATGAAGACGATGTTACGAGAATTGGAAGAAATGGGAGGAGAGGTAATGGGTAAAAGAAAGGGGAAATACGAAGAAATGGTGGTAAAGATAGGAATAGGAGAAGGGAAAAGGAAGATGTTGGGAGAAATGAAAGGAATGGGAGGAGAGGAAATGGTGAGAGAAAGAGGAAATATGAAGGAATAGTGATAACGTTCGGGGATTGGAGAAGGGAAGGGAAGGGCTTTAGAGAGATACTTGAAGGAATTGTGATAAAGATATGGATAGGAGAAGGGAAGAACTGATGATGGAATAAGGGTGAGGATACAGAGAACAGAGTGATGAAGAGGTCTTAGAGGACAAAGGGGCGGGGAGAAAAAAAAATATGGGAGCTTTTGTAAACAACTGTGAGGGAGGAATGAGATAAAGGGTGTGAAGGAGGGGATAGAGGATAGAAAAGGCTGGTTAAGGAAGAATAAAGGGATAGATAGCTGTGCTTTAACTATATAGAAGGAAGGAGATGAGAGAAGAGAGAGATAGGAAGAAGATGAGAGAGAAGAGAGAAGAGAGAGAGATAGGAAGAAGATGAGAGAAGAGAGAGAGAGGAGAGAGAGAGATGAGAGAGAAGAGAGAAGAGAGAGAGATAGGAAGAAGATGAGAGAAGAGAGAGAGATGAGAGAGAAGAGAGAGATGAGAGAGGAGAGAGATATGAAGAAGATGAGAGAAGAGAGAGAGAGAAGAGAGAGATAGGAAGAAGATAAGAGAAGAGAGAGGATAGGAAGAAAATGAGAGAAGAGAGTAGGAGGGAAGAGAGAGAGGAAGAGAGAGAGGAAAGAGAGAAAAGAGAGAGATAGGAAGAAGATGAGAGAAGAGAGAGAGAGAGTAGGAAGAGAAGAAGAAGAGAGAGAGAGAGAAGAGAGAGAGAGGAAGAGAAAGAGTAAGAGAGAGAAGAGAGAGATGGAGAGAGAGAGGAAAAGAGAAGAAGAGAGAGAGAGGAGATAAAAGAGAGAGATGAGAGAAGAGAGAGAGAAGAGAGAGATGAGAGAGAAGACACAGAGAGAAGAGAGAGAGATAGAAAGAAGAAAGAGAGATGAGAGAGAATAAGAAAGGATATGTGTAGGAAGAATGAAGGGATAACTGTGCCATAACTAGAGAGAGAGAGGAGGAGAGAGGAGAGAGGAGAGAGAGAGGAGGAGAGAGAGAGAGAGACGGAGAGGAGGGAGAGAGAGAGAGAGAGAGAGAGAGAGTGAAAAGAAAGAGAGAATTACAATACCGCGTTACAGTAAAGAGACAGACGTAACAAGCGTAACTACTCGGGCACTAACTACATCACCTAGGTTGTTATATGTTACCCAGCCGTCACAGCTCATTACGGGGCCGGTACGTAACACCATGTGACGTGACGGGGTGACAGGGGTGACAGGGAGGGAAGGAGGGTGTAGTGGGGGGTGACAGGGTTGGGGAGAGGGGAAAGGAGGGGGAGAGGGTGCGAATGACATGTTAAAAATAGTAGTAGTGGAAATTTGGATATAAGTGGATGCAGATGAATATGTGTAGTAGTGGTAGTAGTAGTAGTAGTAGTAGTAGTAGTAGTAGTAGTAGTAGTAGTAGTAGTAGTAGTAGTAAGAAAAAGAAGAAGAAGAATTAGAAAAGAAGAAAAAGAAGAAGAAGAAGAAGAAGAAGAAGAAGAAGTGTTATTTAGATGTCATAGATAAAAGGTAAATGTCATAAAAGTCTTGAGAGAGAGAGAGAGAGAGAGAGAGAGAGAGAGAGAGAGAGAGAGAGAGAGAGAGAGAGAGAGAGAGGGTGGTGAGTTGTGAACCCCCGTCGCTCTCTGTCTTAATTTAAAGCAAATGTGTGGCGTTTCTCGGCTTTCCTTCCGCACATGGACTTAAGGCTTAACCCTCCCCTCCCTTCTTCCCCTTACTCTTCCCTTTTAACTCTTTCCCCTCTTCCCTCCCCTCTTTCCCTCAAGCCCCCCTTCCCCCCCTCCCTCCCTTCCTCACCTGTCCGTCAAGTCACCTGTGGTAATTTGCGGCGGCGCCATTAAACAATTAAATAACTTTGAAGATGCAGGTATGATGTTGAGGGTTGCGTCTTTGTGCCAAATGGAGGAGGAGGAGGAGGAGGAGGAGGAGGAGGAGGAGGAGGAGGAGAAGGAGAGTAGGAGAGGAAGGAGGAGGGAGGAGGAAGAGGAAGAGAAGAGAAGTACAGAGAGAAAGGAAGGAAAAGTTTGATGGTGATGGAGAGAGAGAGAGAGAGAGAGAGAGAGGAGAGAGAGAGAGAGAGAGGAGAGAGAAGAGAGAGAGAGAGAGAGAGAGAGAGAGAGAGAGAGAGAGAGAGAGAGGTGGTGATGGGATAAAAGCTACAGGCAAAAATCAAAGAATTTAGAGTGGGGGAAAGAGGGGGAAAAAGGCATGAGGGAAAGTAGATATTGGTAGAGGAGGAGAAGTAAAAGAAAGGGGAAAAAGGAGAGGGAAGGGGGAAGGGGAGGGGAAGGGGAGGGGAAGGGGGGAATGGGTGGGAATAGGAGGGGAGGGGAAGTGAGGGAAAAAGACATGGGGAGTGTAGATAGTAGTAGTGGAGGGAAAGTATAAGAAAGGGGAAAAGGGAGGGAATGGGTAGGAAGGGGAGGGAATGGTAGGGGAGGGGATTAGAGGGGAAATGGGAGGGGAGGGGATGGAAGGGAAGGGAAGGGGAGGGGATTAGAGGGGAGGGGAGGGGAGAGGGGAAGGTGTTTGTGACAGAAATTCGAGTATCTCCTTCCTGTGGCGAAAGCGGGTAACCACGGCACATGGCTGGGTCCTGATTGAGGGGAGGAGGAGGAGGAGGAGGAGGAGGAGGAGGAGGAGGAGGAGGAGGAGGAGGAGGAGGAGGAGGAGGAGGAGGAGGAAAGAAGAGAGGAGAAGGAGGAGAGTGAGAAAAGGATGAGAATGAGTGATGAGGTGGAGGTTAGAAGGACGGGCAGAGAGGGAGAGAGAGAGAGAGAGAGAGAGAGAGAGAGAGAGAGAGAGAGAGAGGGGAAGAGGAGGAGAGAGAGAGAGGAGAGGAGAGAGGAGATGGAATGAGGAGGAGAGAGAGAGAGAAGAGAGAGAGATGAGAGAGAGAGAGAGAGAGAGAGAGAGAGAGAAAAAAAAAGGTTATCTCAAAGGCTCTGGTACACCCCTTTCCCCTTCCTGTCTCCCCCCTCTCCCCCCACCCAAGCTCTATCCTCTATCCACCTACCTCTAACCCACCATGCATAACACCTCCTCTAACCACTAACTCCACACCTCTTTACTCACTCCACTAACCACTCCACTACAACAACAACTTTTTTTTTCTTTTTCTTTTTTGACAACCACTTGATTTCAGAAGGTAAAGCACGTGGCAGCCCTTTAAAAACGATAAGGAAAGATAAGGCGCCCCACCCACTGCAGTATAAAGCTCAGTGTCCAGTGTTGTCAATATCGACCCCCAGGAGTCAATGGGCCTATACAATGGGGCAATGTATGGCTTGAGGTCAAAAAGAGGTCGAAAATGTCTGAGAGGTCAGTAAAGTATCAATTTCAAAGGTACAGTTTCAAAATAAAAAAACATTATCGTTATTAATTATATTACTATTATCATTACTATCCCTATCACAATTTCTATCATTATTATTATTTAAACCATCATCACGAGACGTTTTTTACAACGAAAAAAAATACGGGAAGGAAAAATAATAAATAAATAAGCTTTTCTTCGGCTTCCCCGAGACACTTATAGGAGCATGTCAATTTAATGCTACCCTTTTTTGCCTCGTTAGAAATATAATGACTTTATTTCTTATTTCTTTCTACATATATATCTTTTTCTCTTACTGCTTGGTCATTATCTTTATTACTATCAATAATTCAACATCATCACTGTCACTATCACTATTACGAACATCATCATTATCTATAGTATCATTGTTATCATAAGTCATTCCTCCATCACCCCGTCACAACCCTAACCAAACCATCCTCATCATCATCATCATCATTACGATCATTATCATCATTACTAGTATCCTTCCTATCATAAGTCATTCCTCGATCGTTTCAAGTTCATTTACTCTTGTTTGTATAATTATTTTTTTGTTTTTTTTACTGTATGCCTTGGGGTGAAAAAAAAGTTACTATTATTATTATGTCATTCCTCCAACTGCCCTTCACAACCCTAACCAAACCATCAGCATCATCACTATTACGACCTTTATCATCAATTTTACTATTATCATTACTCACGAACATTACCATCATTATTCCTATTATCATTACCATCATGTCATTCCTCCATCGCCCCGTCACAACCCTCACCAAAACCTCCCATTAGAGGCGACGTCGCGGCTTCCTGCAGGCGGCGCGACTCGGGTTTCCCTCCTTCGGGTGGTAATTAATCAGGGCGAGTGATGCGCCGCCGATACGCCACGACGGGACAGAGGGGGCGTGCGTCACTGTCAGGGCCGCGTCAGGTATAGCGGGTGGCGGTGATAGGGAGGTGGGTCGGGGCGAGGTCGGGGCGTAGTCGGAGTGGGGTCGGGGTGGGGTCGGAGTGGGGTCGGGGTGAGGTCGGGGTGAGGTCAGTGGAGGTGTTAGAGGTCGGGGTAAATTTCCAGATGAACACCGAAATTACTTTGGTGGACGAAACTATTTTTTTCTGGTGAGTTTTGATGTGTTTTGAATTAAATTAATCTGCTAACCATTTCTGTCGCAAATCACTTTTTTTATTTAAGTGATTTGCAACAAAATGACAAAAAATAACAATATTGAACCTAACCTAACCTTTACCTTAAAAAAGAAAAGAAAAAGCTTTGCGACAGAAACGGTTAGCAGATTAATTCAAAACACATCAAAACTCACCAGAAAAAAATCATTTCGTCCACCAAAGTGAATTCGGTGTTCATCTGGAATAATACCAAATTCCAAAAGGAGTCTTCTCGGTTTAGTTCCCAGTGGAGTAATAAACAGCATATAATAGTGAATGTGCCAGACATCAGAGGTCATATGGCACTATGCAATGTTTCTTCTGTTTCCTGCGGCGCACGGGCTTCCGGCTACGGACGGCCCCGGGGACAACACCGACGCCACCTTCACGGGAGCCCCGACCCGGGACACCCTCGAGGGCGTCGCCGATCAGGGCTCCCGTGAAGGTAGAGTAAGTCTAGTTGGGTTCCTAGAGTAGCTAGCCTGTCACGTGGGTCATGTTCAAGTCACAGGAAGAAGAGAAACAAAACACAGACCTTAAGAGGCTATCAATAAGAAAAAACAATTTCGTCCACCAAAGTGAATTCGGTGTTCATCTGGAATAAAAAAAATACCGGGGTCGGGGTGAAGTCGGGGTGAGGTCGGGGCAAGTCGGGACAGGGTCGGTACTTACCCTGGGTGCGGCGCGTGGAGCGGGTGGAGTCGCGCGGGGTCCCATACGTAGCGGCCCTCGTGGGTTCGCTGGTCCACGGGGAGGGGGGGCGGGGGTGGGAGGGCGGCGAAAGCGGATCCAAGTCCCAGCGGCATGCCTGAGGGTGGGGGAGAAACTATAGGGGCGTTAGTGATAATCATAATAATAATAATAATAATAATAATAATCATAATAATACTTTTTTTTTTCACCCGAAGGCATACAGTAAAAAAAAAAAAATAACAAAGACGTTAGTGAGGTGACGAGAGAGAGAGAGAGAGAGAGAGAGAGAGAGAGAGAGAGAGAGAGAGAGAAGAGAGAGAGAGGAGAGAGAGAGAGAGAGAGAGAGGAGAGGAGAGAGACGAGAAGAGGAGAGGAGAGAGAGAGAGAGAGAGAGAGAGAGAGAGAGATATCAAACATAGACTTATGTTAACCTAAGACTAAACATGGCCTTAGACAGACATTTAAGTTTTTTAAAGGGGTTTTAGTCTCAGATTGGTCGAAGACTAACGAAAATAACATTGGAATTGTTAGACACCCACGACCCTGTCCAACATCCAAGTCTAAGGATATTATATAATCCCCCGGAAAAATGTTTAAGAAACTGAAATGTCTGTCTAAGGCCATGGTTAGTCTTAGGTTAACATAAGTCTATGTTTGAAAAATCGGCCGAGAGAGAGAGAGAGAGAGAGAGAGGAGAGAGAGAGAGAGAAGAGAGAGAGAGATGAGAGAGAGAGAGAGAGAAGAGAGAGAGAGAGAGGAGAGAGAGAGAGAGAGGAGAGAGAGAGAGGATGAGAGAGAGACGAGAGAGAGAGAGAGAGAGAGAGAGGAGAGATAAGCAACACACAGCCAAAATGACATACAAAAATAACCTATCAGGATGCCTTGCTAAGAGGGGATTCTAAGTCACGCTTCCCAAGAGTTCCAAGAGTTAAGTTCCAAAAAAATACTGATTCCCAGCAAAGCAAAAGATGCCGCGAAAGAATCTCGAGTGAACAAAAACCCTAAATAAGGATGAAAAAAAAGCCTATACCAAACGCTATAGGCTCCAACGAAAAAAAAATGAAAAAAATGGTTCAAATGAAAAAAATAATTGAAAAAATGGCTCCAACGAAAAAAAAATTACTATGAATAAAATGGCTCCAACCAAAAAACACATTATTATGAATAAAATGGCTCCAACGGGAAAAAAAAATTGTGAAAAAATGGCTAAAACGAAGAAAAAATAATAATTATGAATAAAATGGCTCCAACGAAAAAAAAATTGTGAAAAAATGGCTGCAACGAAAAAATAATAATTATGAAAAAAATGGCTGCAACGAAAAAAAATGAAAATGAATAAAATGGCTGTAACGAAAAAAAAATTAATTATGAAAAAATAGCTCCACCGAAAAAGAAGTTCTGAAAAAAATGACTCAAAGTCGTCAATGGCCTCCCTTCCCCTCCCTAACCTTAAAAATATATGAACCTTAAAAAATATATGACCTTAAAATATATGAACCTTAAAAAAATATATAGCCTTAAAAGCATGAAAAAAACTCCCTTCGTCACCCTGACCTTGCCTTCTCGCCGGGATAGTATTAATGCATGCAAATACACGTGTACAGAGTGATTCACAGCCTTGCCATGCACTGGGAGGCTACTGGGTGCGTACGGGTCATGAGGCACACACGCACACACACACACACACACACACACACACACACACACACACACACACACACACACACACATACACACACACACACACACACACACACACACAGGGGTCCAGCGCTCACCACCAACGCCCCACAATAACTTCACGGTCCATGCATAATATTAACCTCTCAGTGACGACACAGAGGGATTGTGTTGGTATAACTTGGCGGTGGTGTGCGTGAAGGCCATCTCGGCGGGGACTTGGTCTACTAAAGAAGTAGTAGTAGCTCAAGTAATTCTTTAGTAGACCAAGAGCGAGTAGGCATGCACTGTACACACACCATACACACATCAACTGTACACAGCACCACACACACATCAACTGTACACACCACCACACACACATCAACTGTACACACACCACACCACCACACACACATCAACTGTACACCACCACACACACATCAACTGTACACACACACACACCACACACATCAACTGTACACACCACCACACACACATCAACTGTACAACACACACCACACCACACCCACACACACATCAACTGTACACACCACCCACACACATCAAAATGTACACACCACCACACACACATCAAATGTACACACCACCACACACACATCAACTGTACACACACCACAAACATCAACTGTACACACCACCACACACACATCAACTGTACACACCACCCCACACACACATCAACTTACACACACCACCACCCCACAACATAAACACACCACCACACACACATCAAAATGTACACACCACCACACACACATCAACTGTACGACACACCACACAACATCAACTGTACAACCCCCACCACACACACATCAACTGTACACACCACCCCACACACATCAACTGTACACCACCACACACACATCAACTGTACACACACCACACACACACATCCCAAAAAATGTACACACACCACACAAAAATCAACTATACACACCCCCACACACACATCAACTGTACACACCACCACACACACGTCAACTGTACACACCCCCACACACACATCAACTGTACACACCACCACACACACATCAACTGTACACACACCACACACACATCAACTGTACACCCCCAAAAAACACACACCACACACAATCAACTGTACACACCACCACACACACATCAACTGTAACACCACCACACACACATCAACTGTACACACCACCACACACACATCAACTGTACACACACCACACACACATCAACTGTACACACCACACACACACATCAACTGTACACACCACACACATCAACTGTACACACCACCACACACACATCAACTGTACACACACCACACACACATCAACGTACACCACACCACACACGCATCAACTGTACACACCACCACACACACATCAAAATGTACACACCACCACACACACATTCAAACTGTACACACCCCCACACACACATCAAACTGTACACACACACACACACATCAACTGTAACACCACCACACACACATCAACTGTACACACCACCACACACACATCAACTGTAAAACACCACACACACATCAACTGTAACACCCCACACACACATCAACTGTACACACCACACACACACATCAACTGTACACACCACACACACACATCAACTGTACACACACCACACACACATCAACTGTACACACCACCACACACATCAACTGTACACACACCACACACACATCAACTGTACACACCCCACACACACATCAACTGTACACACCACACACACCATCAAACTGTAACACACCACACACCACAACATCAACTGTACACACCACCACACACACATCAACTGTACACACACCACCACCACATCAACTGTACACACACCACACACACATCAACTGTCACACACCACACACACATCAACTGTACACACACCACACACACATCAACTGTACACACCACCACACACACATCAACTGTACACACCCCCCACACATCAACGTCACCACACAACATCAACTGTACACACCACACACCAACATCAACTGTACACACCACACACACATCACTGTACACACCACCACCCCACAAACAACTGTACCACCACCACACACACATCAACTGTACACACACCACACACACATCAACTGTACACACCACCACACACACATCAACTGTACACACCACACACACACATCAACTGTACACACCACCACACACACATCAACTGTACACACCACCACACACACATCAACTGTACACACCACACACACATCAACTGTACACACACCACACACACATCAACTGTACACACACCACACACACATCAACTGTACACACCACCACACACACATCAACTGTACACACCACCACACACACACAACTGTACACAAACACCACACACACATCAATGTACACAACCACAACACACGTCCACCGCAAAATACAAAATGAAACTACCAAGCGCCACACTTGAGACATTTCCGATAAACATAAGACATCACCCATTAACACGAGAGTCTTTCGATGAGACTCTATGGACCAACGCCAAAGCCCTCCTTAACATAACACCCACGGATCTCGGGACTTTTTTACAGCTGCTTGGCCGTCGTATTCGTGATTTTGTGCAATGTGCAATCGTGTTGGCTAACTGCAATACGCAACACTCCATGTTTTCTAAATCATCCCTCGCTCGTTTGTCAGTATTTTAGCTCTTTTTGACCAGAGATTTCAATTTTTTGGACTCCGACTCCCTCTAAAAGTCTAAGTCATTTCGAAAGACTTGCGACTCCCCCTACCAAAGCCTTTCCAATAATCTGACACATACACACACACACACACTCTCTCTCTCTCTCTCTCTCTCTCTCTCTCTCTCTCTCTCTCTCTCTCTCTCTCTCTCTCTCTCTCTCTCTCTCTCTCTCTCTCTCTCTCTCTCTCTCCTCACCCTCCTATAAACGAAAAACATGACACCATATCATCAACATTAATTAAACAATAATTAACCAACATGACCAAACATTCAAAAGCCATAAATTACAATTACCACTTGATTGCAAGAAAACAAGACCATCAAATCCTCCTTTACTCCTCATTCTCCTGCTGTCTCGCTGTCTTTCTCAATCTCTCAACGATAGCTGCGTCTCCCGCATGCTTCGCTCCTCCCTCCTTCGCTCTCCTCCTTCCCCTCCCTCCCCTCTTCCCTTCCCCTCCCTCCCCCTTCCCTTCCCCTCCCTCTCCCCTCACTGTCAAGGGCCTCAAGATCCCCTGTGGACCAACCCTGAATCCACCTTTTGTCAACACAGATCAACAGACGATATATGAGCAGGAGGAGAAGAAGGAAGAGGAGAAGGAGGAGGAGAGAGAGAGAGAGAGAGAGAGAGAGAGAGAGAGAGGAGAGGAGAGAGAGAGAGAGAGAGAGAAGAGAGAGAGAGAGAGGAGAGAGGAGAGAGAGAGAGAGGAGAGAGAACAGGTGGGAGGGAGGGGTGGAGGGTTGTTGTGACGGCGGACGTCTGGGAATGAGAGATTGTATATAGGGAGGCCTTGGACAGATCTTGAAGGCGTGGGGGGAGAGAGAAGAGAGAGGAGAGAAGAGGAGAGAGAGGAGAGAGAGAGAGGACGAGAGAAGAGAGAGAGAGAAGAGAGAGATGAGAGAAGGGAGAGAGAGAGAGGAGAGAAGAGGAGAAGAGAGAGAGAGAAGAGAGCGGAGAGAGGATGAGGAGGAGAGGAGGAGAGAGAGAGAATCCAAATACATATGCAAAAATTGTGGTTTTATGGAGACTAGAAAAAAAATTCATTCCAAAAAAATACAAAAACAACTGCTTCAGTTTTTATCCTTCTTCTTTTCAGACGAGAGAAAATAATATATACAAATACAATATAAAAATTTTTTTAAATAGTGCCTTTGTGGAGGTTTACTAGATAAAAATATACAAAAAAAACACTTAAATAACAGCTTCTCTATTTCTTCGTCTTCTTTTGAGAGGTAAATAAAAGTCTTCAGTAGTACGTAATAATCCGCCTAGCTCGCCCAAGCACACGCCCCTGAACACTTGATATTATTTACGAGGATATTTTCATAATCTTCACTTCACTTCGCTTTCATAATCTTCACTAAGAGATGAACAAGAGGAGGAGAATTAGTAAGCATCTGTCTGTTGCTGTTTACCTTTTTTATAATATCTATCTACCAAAAAATGAAAGATTATTACAAAGCAGACTACAAATATTATAATGTAACTGGTATAGAGTCGTCGATTAGAAAATAAAGACACCGACCAAGAGATACAGACAGACAGAACAGACGACAGACAAGAGGTGACAAAAAGGAACTGAAAAAAAAATTAAAAAAAGATAAAGGGCTAAAAGGCATCAAGGCAGAAAGTAGAACATAGAGAAAGAACCAAAAAGCATTCTGTTTAAATTACTGTTCAAAAATTGTTGTTCAAAAAGCAATGAACTGTTTAAACAAAATAAAATAAAGAGAGAGAGAGAGAGAGAAGAGAGAGAGAGAGAGAGAGAGAGAGAGAGAGAGAGAGAGAGAGAGAGAGAGAGAGAGAGAGAGAGAGGCAACCAACCTTCTCACTCTCACACCTTCACGAGAAATATAATCTGAACACCACACACCAACTCTCTCTCTCCCCCTTTCCCTCCCTTTCCCCTCCTCCCCCCCCTCAGTAGCTCTCTCCCCTCCCATAATTATCAATGAGGGAGCAGGAATCAAGTTTATATCAAGAATGTATCGATGCCTGTGCGTAAGGGCGAGTATTAGGGCTTAATACTATGTTATCAGGCCATGACGGATGCGAGGCGCCCCACCGGGTTGGATGTCAGGTTTTGGGCTCCTGCTGAGGGCGTAGACGCTGAGGGGGGGGGGGGGGGGGGGGGTCGCTGGAAGGGGGGGACGCTGGAAGGGACGCTGGCCTCGGCTACGCTTGGAGTGATACAAACAAGAACCTTCCTGGAAATTGGGTCTCTCGTTTGTTTCACTTTTTTTTTGTTCGTTCTTGATTTTTTTGTTTATTTTGCTTTTTTTTTTTTTTTTTTTTTTTTTTTTTTGCTATTGTTGTTGTTACAGTTTTGGGTTTGTTGGCTTTTTGTGTTTTAATTAAAGGCAGGTAGTATTGTTTGGGGGGGTTTCTCTGTTGTTTTTGTTGATTTTTTTTCTAAGGCTGATTTTTCTAAGACTTTAATAATAATACTTTAGATTTATAATGTTTCTCCAAGCAACGTATTATTGTTCGTATCACTTATATATTTTTAATGATCATTTAATGCCTTGCGTATAATTGGATTTTTTTTCTTCCAGTTTTTAATGCGTTACGGCGGCTTATCTCTGTATCTAAATGTTTTCTTCATTGGTATAAGAGCAAGAGAGAGAGAGAGAGAGAGAGAGAGAAGAGAGAGAGAGAGAGAGAGAGAGAGAGAGAGATGATCGAGAGAGAGAGAGAGAAGAGAGAAAGAGAGAGAAAGAAAAAGGAGAGAAAATTTAGAAAATAAAAAAAAAAATCTAAATGCTTGAGTATCGTAAAATTTCATTCGCCTATCAACCACCACCACCACCATGCTGTTAACACCCACTTCACACATCCAAGTATACATAGGGTGATATACATCCCACGGAAGTAGCATAAGTAGTCACCGTATAGTGTATATATTCCACCACTTAACCATGTTTGCTTACACACCATTGCCGCAACCATCACGCTACGAACCACTATAATCCCCTTCCTTCCCTTTAGAACAGTCTGCTTTCCCCAACACATCCCCCTTCCCTCACCCCATCACCCTTTCTCCCTTCCTCCCCTTCCTTCCTTCCCTTTCCTTCCTTCTTCTTATTCCCCTTCCCCTTCCTCACCCCCTTCCTTCCTTCCCTTTAGAATAGTCAGCTTTCCCCAACACCAATCCTTTCCCCAATCCCCCCTTCCCTCATCCCCACACCATCTCTCCCTTCCTCCCCTTCCTTCCTCCATCACATTCCCCTTCCCCTTCCTTCCTCCATCTTATTCCCTTCCCCTTCCCCTCCTCCATCTTATTCCCTTCCCTTCACTTCCTGCCATCTTATTCCCCTTCCTTCCCCTTCCTCCATACTTATTCCCCTTCCCCTTCCCTTCCTCCATCTTATTCCCCTTCCCCTTCCTTCCTCCATCTTATTCCCCTTCCCCTTCCCCTCCCTCCATCTTATTCCCCTTCCCTTCCCCTCCTCCATTCTTTTCCCCTTCCCCTTCCCCTTCCTCCATCTATTCCCCTTCCCTTCCCCTTCCCTCCATCTATTCCCTTCCCTTCCCCTTCCCCATCTTATTCCCCTCCCCTTCCCCTTCCTCCAATCTTATTCCTCCCTTCCCTTCCTCCTCTTATTCCTCCTTCTCCTCCTTCCTTCAGAACATGTCCCTTCCCCCCCCCCCTCCACTGCCCCCCCACCCACGCCCTCAGCTGCCAACGCCCCTCCATCAGGATAAACAACATGCCATGGAAGGAGTTGTTGCGCCCTTAAGGAAAGCGAAACACCTCCCCTACATCTATTGGCTCCCAAATTATTGTCGCCCTAAACATGTTCCTTCGGGGCTTCCTGTCACAACACAAATCGGGCGGCGTACAAATCGTGCAGACCCTCCTTCCACCCTTCTATCACTCCATTTTTCCTTCCACTCCTCCTTTCCTTCCTTATCTTTGCCTACTGTCCTCCTTCCTTCCTCCTCATTCCGATTCCTTCCCTTTTTCCTCCTTCTTCTCCTTCCTTCCCCCCCTTCCTTCCTTCCTTCCTTCCTTCTTCTTCCTTCTCCCTCCCTTCCTTCCTTCCCCTTTGACTCTTCCCCTCATCTTCCTTCTCTTTTTCCCTTCTCCTTCTTTCTATCATTCTTACTCTTTTCCTATTCTTTCGTTTTACATTCTTGCAGAATTTTCTTCATTTTTTCCTTCTCTCTCTTAAGTTTATATCTAGTGTCTATGACTCTTTCCTTATAGTCATTTTTTTTACCTTTCGTTGCATGAATTATCTCTTCGTATTTTTACCTTGTGCTTCTAAACTGTTTTTGTTTGCTGTATTTTTCTCTTTCTTCCTCTTTCTTCCCTTCCTTCTTCCCCAACGAATATCTATTTTTTCTAATTTAAAAAAAAAAAAATTGACCTCCGTTTGCCTTTTCAATCCTATTAGTTCCCTTACATTTTCATACCTTTTTTTATTTTACCCTTCCCTTCCCTCCCCTCCCTTACCATCTCTTCCCTTCCCTTCCCATCCCCTCCCTTCCTCTCCCCTTCCCTCCCTCCGTTGATGCCTAGATTGTGTCAGGCGTTGAAATTATCGGAAAATTTATATGTGTGTATCGGAACTGTGTCACATTTAAGCCCGTAGAGAGGGAGAAAGAGAAAGAGAGAGAGAGAGAGAGAGAGAGAGAGAGAGAGAGAGAGAGAGAGAGAGAGAGAGAGAGAGAAGAGAGAGAGAGGAGAGAGAGACGAGAGAGAGAGAGAGAGAGACAGAGAGAGAGACAGAGGCAGAGAGGGGAGAGAGAGAGAGAGAGAGGAGGAAGAGAGAGACGAGGAGAAGAGAGAGAGAGAGAGAGAGAGAGAGAGAGAGAGAGGAGAGAGAGAGAGAGAGAGAGAGAGAGAGAGAGAGAGCAGAGACAGAGAGAGAGACGGAAGGGAAGGAGGGTTGAAAATTTATGTGTAGGTATGTGCAAGCGTGTGAAGTGTACCGCTGCCGCTATATACCCACACACACACACACACACACACACACACACAACACACACACACACACACACACACACGTTCTATTATAAGTAGACTCCGTGATGCAGCTTAGACCGACGCCAATTTCTTTGTTTACAAATATCAACACTCCTGAAACGCTTTGATCCACCTCCACTACCTCTTCCACCACCTCCACCTTCTCTTCCACCTCCTCTTTCACCCACTCCATCTGTATCTCCTATTCCACTACCTCTATCTCCTCTTCCACCACCTCCTCTTCCATCACCCTATTCACTAAATTAACCGATACTTTTTTCTTGCTTGTTGACAGAGAGAGAGAGAGAAGAGAGAGAGAGAGAGAGAGGAGAGAGAGAGGGAAGAGAGAGGAGAGAGAGAGAGAGAGAGAGAGAGAGAGAGAGAGAGAGAGAGAGAGAAGAGAGAGAGAGAGAGAGAGAGAGAGAGAGAGAGAGAGAGAGAGAGAGAGAGAGAGAGAGAGAGAGAAAGTATGCGCACTTTTTCATTCATGCTTAATTTGCAAAAGAAATCGTTAGAAACAAGTCATATTTTTTCAATCGAATCATTTTCATAAACTCAGTAATATTTATAAGACTAAAATTTTGTAGAGCTCACAACTTGTAAGGAATTTATTAACTGTCAGAAAATTATCGTGTATATTCAGGAGGTATATAATGCAAGTTGTACAAGGTATCTATATTATTTTTTACGTTGAAGGCTATAGCGCCTGTAGGCTATTATATTTTTCCTCGAGGGCTCAGGCGAGGCTTCTCTCTCGTAGGCCTCGGCTCCGGTGGTTGGCCCTGCACATTCTGGAGGGTCGTGATGGTTGGCCCTGCACATTCTGGAGGGTCGTGATGGTTGGCCCTGCACATTCTGGAGGGTCGTGATGGTTGGCCCTGCACATTCTAGAGGGTCGTGATGGTTGGCCTGCACATTCTGGAGGGTCTGAATGGTTGGCCCTGCACATTCGGAGGGTCGTGATGGTTGGCCCTGCACATTCTGGAGGGTCGTGATGGTTGGCCCTGCACATTCTAGAGGGTCGTGATGGTTGGCCCTGCACATTCTGGAGGGTCGTGATGGTTGGCCCTGCACATTCTGGAGGGTCGTGATGGTTGGCCCTGCACATTCTGGAGGGTCGTGATGGTTGGCCCTGCACATTCTAGAGGGTCGTGATGGTTGGCCCTGCACATTCTGGAGGGTCGTGATGGTTGGCCCTGCACATTCTGGAGGGTCGTGATGGTTGGCCCTACACATTCTAGAGGGTCGTGATGGTTGGCCCTGCACATTCTAGAGGGTCGTGATGGTTGGCCCTGCACATTCTGGAGGGTCGTGATGGTTGGCCCTCGCCCGTAAATTAGAACTTACTATATTAAACTTGAATACATAAGAATGTACTTATTGTCGCCCTAAACATGTTCCTTCGGGGCTTCCTGTCACAACACAAATCTGGCGGCGCTACATAATATTGCGACTCCCTTCCTTCCTTCCTTCTTTCCTTCCTTCCCTTCTCCTTCCCTTTCCTTCCTCTTCCTCCTTCCCCTTCTTTCCTTTCTTCCTTCCCTTTCGTTCCCCCCTTCCTTCCTTCTCCTTTCCTTCCTTCCCTCCGCTCTTTTACCTTCACTCCGTGTTTTGTTCCACCTTAGAGGAGGGAAAAACTTAAGCTACATGTTCCCCTTCCCTGGAACCACGAACCCTCACACATGTGCCGCCAAATATATAAACATCACATCAAACCCGCCTGAAGGGGAAAAACGAAGAACTTCCTGAAGATGTTGATAAACGTCAGGAGGAAAAACAGATTCAGACACCAACATTCCCCTTGTTCCCTTTCCTCCCTCCCTTTCTCTCCCTCCCTCCCTTCCTTTCTCTCCTTCCGTTCCTTTCTTTCCTCTCCTCCCTTTCTTTCTCCTCCTTCCCTCCTTTCTTTATCTCCTTCCCTCCCTTCCTTTCTCTCCTTCCCCCTTCTTTCCCTCCCTTCCTTTCTCTCCTCCCCTTCCTTTATCTCCCTCTCTTCCTTTCCTTCCCTCTCTTCCTTTCCCTCTCTTCCTTTCCTTCGTTTCCTTCCCTCCCTTTCTCTCCTTCCCCCTTCTTTCCCTCATTTCCTTTATTTCCCTCCCTCCCTCCTTTTCTCTCCCTCCCTCCCTCCCATACTCTCCCTCCCTCCCATGCTTTCTCTCCCCCTCCCTTCCTTTCCCTCCCTTCCCTTGTTTTCCCTCTACCTTTCTCTCCCATATCCCTTCAGGCGCTAAGGAGATCACGTAAGCTCCGGGCGAAGGAGACGACACTGTTTGTTTGTAAGGTAGATTCTGACACCAACAGGAGAATTTTAGCGGCCCAGCGAGAGACAGGTTAGGCGGACAGGTAGACAGGTGAGAGATGGAAGATAGGGAAAGGACACAAGGGAGAGACAGACAGAGGAAGGGAGATGAGAGGAGAGACAGACAGAAATGGAGATGAGAAGGGGAACAAGAAAGGAGGTCGGGAGGATGAGAAGGAAAGGAGGGGAGGGAAGTAAGGGAAGGAGGGAGGGATAGGGGGGTAGAAGGAGGTGGAGAGAGAGAGAGAGAGAGAGAGAGAGAGAGAGAGAGAGAGAGAGAGAGAGAGAGAGAGAGAGAGAAAGAGGAGAGAGAGAGAGAGAGAAAGGTATAAAGGTGCGGTAAAGGAAGTAAGGAACATGACTCTCCATTAAGCGGTATTATGAGAAGGTCCTATTCTCTCTCTCTCTCTCTCTCTCTCTCTCTCTCTCTCTCTCTCTCTCTCTCTCTCTCTCTCTCTCTCTCTTCGTATCTTTGTCCAGTCTTCGCTTTCCCGCCGCCCCGCCTCGTCTCCTCGCCTCATTTTCGCGGTAATTTGCAAGCCACACGATTCCTTCCTTCTGCACACTCTTAAATTCCTGCCGACTTGCGCTCCTTGTCATTTCGCGTCTTTAGCAATTTAGTTTTAGTTTCAGTTCAGTTTTAGTTTTGTCATTTAGTTTTAGTTTAGATTCACTTTATTCATTTAGTTTTAGTTTCAGTTTAGTTTCAGTTTAGTTTTACTTTATACATTTAGTTTTAGTTAAATTTTAGTTTCGGTATTTCCTCTGTGGTGACTCAATCTTTGCGCCCATTTGAACGCCCGTCAGTAGTTGTTGTTGTTGATTTGAACGTTGGTCGTGTGGAAGTTGGGTAGAATGTGGACTTGACGGGTTAAATGCAACCTTAATAAGTTATGATGTAAAGACTAAACGAGTATTATTCACTAATCTAAAATGCAAGTAGGTTTGGATGTCTAATATGTATCGTGTCATTTGGCTCCTAACTTTGTCAAATACCATCTTAAATTTTTGTCAAATAACATCTTACAAAAATTTACATTAGCCTTACATAAAACCTTAAGGAAGAATGTGGACTTGGCTGTTCTGAATGGGTTAAATGCAACCTTGGTCAGTTATGATGCAAAGACTAGACGAGTATTACTTACTAATTTAAAATGAAGACTTAAGTTTGAACGTCTAATTTATATCGTGGCATTTCGTAAGTAACTTGTTCCCTAACTCTGCCCAATAGAAACTTTGCAACCATGGTAAGTTATGATGTAAAGACTAAACGAGTAATATTCACTAATTTAAATTTAAGTGAACGTCTAATTTGTTTCGCGTCATTTCGTAGATCATTAAATTTTGTTCCGTAACTTTGTCAAATAGAAACCCCGGCACCTCCGCGGCATGTCCACTCGCTAATCACTCCGCCGACGAGATATTTCATTAACGACCTGCCTGATGGGGTGGTTCGTGCCTGCGTCAAGGGGCATCACACATTCTCATTCCCACGTATATACATCATGTACTTGCCACCGCGACTCATTAGCGACACTCCTCCCTTCAAGTACTTCTATTGCATGCCATCCTTCTTACCTGTTGCATACCATCCTACTAAACCCGCTCTGTACAGTACCTAATTATTGATTTTACTACCCACCCACCCACCCACAGCACAGCAAACCTTATCATCCTTAAAAAATCTTTATCATAATCCTGATCCTATATCATAAATCCTTACCATCTACACCAAACCCGCTCTGTAACAATTATTGATTTAACCACCCGGCCATGGCGCAGCACAGCAATCTGGTGAAGGTAATCCAAGTCCTCTCATAACCTACCATGTGTACCACCCCGAAACCACTATATATACTAATAAGGTATAGAATGTCATTACAAAGTGCATCAGTGACAGGGGCGCATCCAGGATTATTTTTCGGGAGGGGCCAGAATTATTTTTCGCCACCCAGTATAGAAAACCCGGCAGATTCTTTGCTATAACCACTGGAAGGTACATTTTTCCGCCATCAGCTAATACCCTTTTCAGGCCTTATTTCTTATTTCTTCTACTGAAACAATAGCTTTGGTAGTGCTAGATGCTTGTCCAAGGCATTATCAGTCTATAACACAATTTATTTCATCCATACTTCACCCAACTATCCTTCCCTCCCTCCCTACCTACAACTACCATCCTAGCCCGCGTTCCTCATCCCCCGGGGTCCTGTTAGCTACCCAGATCGAGCACGGCTGTTAGAGGTTAGTTCCAGCAGTTAGTTAC
>JACEEZ010006583.1:55000-70000 GCA_016584305.1 Chionoecetes opilio
TTACTAATATAATGTTACTGTTACTGATACTAATACTAATACTGATCATTGTATTGAAGTAATGATTAATCTATCATATTTTTATGTCTTGTAGTAAGTTTTGTCTAATTTGTGATTTTTAAGGAATATCTGGAAGTATCATGTCATTGTGAATTGGCTGAAATAGGAATTGCTAATCATTGTAACTGAAAACTGACTCCAGCTTCGTATTCAGCATGCCCGAAAACTGCTAGGAATTAATATTAGAGCAAATCTATTTCTTTTAAAATTTGGCAAATTTTGCAAGAAATGTTAAATTTTAAAAGAAGAAAAATAAAGGCAAAAAATCACGTTTATCGCAATAACTAAAAAACTATGCCTGATAGATGTAATATGAATAGAGAAGTCAATATGGAGTATATCAAGGGCTATCATTTGGCGAAAAGCAAAAAAGTATTGATTGATAAATAACTGGGAAAATAACATATTCGTACATTTATACAAAATATCAATTTTCTCAACAGCCATGAGGTGTTTTGACAAGCCGATTACTGCATCATGTAGAACACCTCAAGATAAACATTTGGTACTTCGATAAGTTTTCTTCTACGACTCATAGTTTTGCGGCAAAATAACAAAAACCTGATTTTCGTCAATATTGGAAAGTTTTCAGCAGCCAGAAATCCGAAAATATTTTTTTCGCTAGATAAGTGGAAATGCCGGGGATACAATTGTAGATCCATCCATTTACAATAACTTTTGATAGGTAAGTGTTGCTGTGTGAGAAATAAGTTGTGACCTGAACGCGTTAAATAAAAATAAAATAAAATAAAATAATAATAATGCTGTTAGTAAAATAATAGAAATAATGATGATAATAATGTGACAATAATAATTAGCGTACTAAAATAACAGTAATAAAAATAATCATGAATAATAAACAGTGACTAAAAAACGCTAACGATGATAGAAAATAACATAAATTAATAAAAAAAGAAATACCAATAATAACAATAACAATAACAATAATAATAACAATAATAAAAATAACAATAACAATAATAGCAACAATAATAACAATAACAATAACAATAATAGCAACAATAATAAAAATAACAATAACAATAATAGCAACAATAATAACAATAACAATAACAATAATAATAACAATAATAACAATAACAATAACAATAATAACAACAATAATAAAAATAATAATCACAAAAACACCAACAAACTACAATTTCTTTTCTTATTTTTTCGAACTATTTCAATTTTTTTATATTTTCAATTCTAATAATTTTGTTCAATATTTTGTTCATAATATTCTATTGAGTGGTACTGGCAAAAATTCCTTCCATTCATCTCTCTAGTTAATCAGAAAGAAATATTTAAAACAAAATCTCAATAAAAAAATCTTCGTAAATATTATGTGTCTGATAAATCTCTCTCAAGTATTAATATTTACCAGGCAAGCTACTACACATCCAAGACGTTAATTATTCGTTATTTCCAGCTGTTTTATTTCATTTATTTCATCTTCTTATCGGGATGATTATCAAGAGAAATCTGAGTTTGTTTTAATTTTGTTTTATATAATTTTTTTCTCTCTCTCTCTCTCTCTCTCTCTCTCTCTCTCTCTCTCTCTCTCTCTCTCTCTCTCTCTCTCTCTCTCTCTCTTTCTCTCTCTGAACCCCTTAAACTGCATCCCATACTATTTACTTAACATAAATTATTTTCATCGTGAGTGTAGAAGAAATCTGTGCATACTTGTAACCTCTCTCTCTCTCTCTCTCTCTCTCTCTCTCTCTCTCTCTCTCTCTCTCTCTCTCTCTCTCTCTCTCTCTCTCTCTCTCTTGCTGTATCTAAAAATCCGTCTTTACGTGTTGAAGAGAAGATCATGTTTCGTACAAGGGCGGGCATGCATCCATCACCTCTTCACTAACATGCCTCATATACTTATTAAAGGATTGCTAGGATGACGAGACACGCTGTAATCCTCCACGGCTTTACAATTTAATGATTAAGTTATTTTCTTACTTGTATATTTTTGGCGATGGTAGTAGTGGTAGTGGTGGTATAGTTGTGATTGTGGCGGCGACTTTAGTGACGGTAATAATACGGTATAACACGGCTTGTTTTCTGTAGTGTTATTTGATATGTACAAGGAAAGTTACCCATTTTAATGTTATTCTATTTTTGGCGATGGAAGTAGTGGTAGTGATGGTGTAGTTGTGATTGTGGCGGCGACTTTAGTGACGGTAATAATACGGTATAACACGGCTTGTTTTCTGTAGTGTTATTTGATATGTATAAGGAAAGTTACCTATTTTAATGCTATATACAGAGAAACATACACTTTATACTACGGCGGCGACTTTAGTGACGATAATATTCCTGTTAATGTTTGTGGATAATACAGAGAAACCTACACTTTATACTATACTCAATGTTATCATGTGCGTATTTTTTCTTCTTTTTATGTTTATACGCGGAAATGTGAGGGGGAAAGAAGAGGTGAAGACCGCCGCCCGCCTCATCTTTCCCCTCTACTCCCCTCTCTCTCTCCCTTTTCCTCTCACTCCCGAATACTTTTTAAGATTTTTAAGATCTTAGCGACTTGACTTGTTATTTTTGATGTACTTTTTGTGTATCATCACTACTATACTTTAATGGTTTTCATGATTACATTTTTCTCGTATATTCGAAAAAGTGTTCCTCAATGTACTAGAAGTGGAAATAAATGTATTGCTATTATTAGTATTACTTGTAGCACCGAGGTCACCCGTGAGGCCTCATGAATTAATTACCAAACACCTCATTCTCGCCTTCATCTCATACTTCGATTACCTGTGATTCAACCCTTGACCTACCAACCCTCCTCAGATTCCTACCGTAACCATATCGCTAGGGAGGGCCTATGTGTGGAGAGAGAGAGAGAGAGAGAGAGAGAGAGGAGAAGAGAGAGAGAGAGAGAGAGAGAGAGAGAGAGAGAGAGAGAGAGAGAGAGAGAGAGAGAGAGAGAGAGAAACGCAGCTTATCTATAAAGAAACATATTTTTATCGGCCGTGATGGTAGAAGTGAGAAATAGCAGACTCGGTAGAGATAAAGTGACGTTGGATTATGAAGTAGAGGAAGGAGAGGAGGCAGGTTGGCGGTGTTGTGGTGGTGGTGGTGGTGGTGGTGTGGTGGTGGTGGTGGTGTTGTGGTGTTGTGGTGGTGGTGTTGGTGTTGTAGTGGTGGTGTGGTGTTGTGGTGGTGGTGGTGGTGTGGTAGTGGTGGTGTGTGTTGTGGTGGTGTTGGGTGGTGTGGTGTTGTGGTGGTGTGGTGGTGTTGGGTGTTTGGCGCTGACTGATGCATACAATCAACATAATATATTTTGCGTGTACTTGTATTTGTCTATTATTAACTTTACAAATTTCCTACATATTTCTCGGATCATTTTAGTATTTTCCTCTAATTTCGCATGATTTTTTTTCTATAACCACTAAAATTATCTATATTACTTAGTTATCATTCATAGTAAGTTTCTTTTTATTGATTTTATGTGAGTTTTATGATCGTTTATATATTTTTTTTTTCCCCTGTTGGGTGCGAGGCGTTGACTAAGGCGGGAAGAGGGTTAGGTTAGGTTACCAAGCGGCGGGAAATCACGAATCATCAGGGAAAGTCAGGTGGTTTGTTTATGTTGATGCGAAATTAATATTCTCTGTGTGAGTTTGAAGTAATAAAAAATGAAGGAATGAAGTGGTTAGGAAATGTATGTGTGTGGTTGTTTCTCCTTTATTCTTAACACTAGACCTGTGTATGTATGTGTCTTCTTATCTATCTGTCTATTTTACTTGAAAAGATAATTGACTAAGCAGTGAAAATATGTAAGAGTAACCCCTTGAGGCCTAGAACGTAATTTTCCTTGTAATTTGGGTACCATTAGACGTTTTTGAGTGAATATAAGCAATATTTTATAGATTTGACCTGTTTAGTATCCTTGGCCACTAACTAATTTGGTATATTCAGGTACTTTTCGTAATTTTATGGCTCGACAACATGCAATTTTTTATAGCAAAGGAAAGATCTCGGCGTGAAGGAGTTAACAGTAGGAAGGTACCTCGTTGCATCGCGTACCTAATTATGTATTTATCAATTTATCAGTCTATTTTAATACCTGAGATGATTGAGTCAGTGGTAAAGAATATACCACAAAGGAAAAATGTCCGTATCATTGCTACTATATAATTACCCTATAGAAGAAGATTTAAGTACTGGATATTGCAACTTTAGCTCTACAGGTGTCTTGATTCTCCCCTGTTAATTTAAATGAGTTCAGATCCTACAAAGAAGGTGATTGGACAGGATTAAACACAGTGTTCCAGAGTGTGCCTGTTTGTCTCAGTCCACATTTGTAATCTCTTGATTCAATAATGACTTTGTCTCCTACTGGGCTTCTGTTCTTCTATTTAATGGGTGACAAATAAGTGAAAAGTAGGGTTAATGGGTGGAAAATAAGTGAAAAGTAGGATTAATGGGTGAAAAATATGTGAAAAATTGGATTAATGGGTGAAAAATAAGTGAAAAGTAGGATTAATGGGTGAACAATATGTGAAAAATTGGATTAATGGGTGAAAAATATGTGAAAAATAAGATTAATGGGTGAAAAATAAGTGAAAAGTAGGATTAATGGGTGAAAAATAGGATTAATGGGTGAAAATAAGTAATAGAATAAGATTAATGGGTGAAAATAAGTGAAAGTAGGATTAATGGGTGAAATAAGTGAAAGTAGGATTAATGGGTAAAAATAAGGACCAATAGAAAATAAAATTGGAATAATGGGTGAAAAATCAGTAACAAAAAGTAGTAGGACTAATGGGTGACAAATAAGTGACTGTCGCTCCCTTCAAGGAATCTACACTGTTCGTTGTAGATCACTTTTTCCCTTATCACACGCTTCTTCAATCTTAATTTTTCATTGTTTGTGTGAGCGAGCAAGCAAGCTATGTGGCACTCCGCTTCATATAAATAGGAAATGCGCTCTGAATTAACTAAAGATCACCTACAAAGTAATAAGACAAAAACAGGTACCTGGAACTGTCGCCGATAGGAATTCTCGCCGCCGTCGTCGAGTGTTCCAATTCTTGATATTTCAGGACCCAATATATACATTTAATCAAGTGTTACCCGTGTTTCTGCATTCAGGGATGAAATACTATCGTTAGCTTGATCAGTTAGGTTAAGTTAGGTGCCATTGTCCAGGTTAGGTTAACATTTCCACGTCGGCGAGAGTTCTAGTTTGGTGTTTCGGCGAGAATTCCCATCGGCGACAGTTCCATAAACCCAAAAACACACACAAGCGAATGTATGAATACGTATTACATATCAAACAACCATTCATACGTGTACACAACATGAATCTATACGCACATTTCTTATTTCGTTATTGGACACTACTATTATTTTCTGCTAAGTTTTGATTAGTGTATGAATTTAATCAGTTGTTAGTTTTCGGCGCTAACCTCGTTTATTATTATTTTTAGACTTAATTAAGGGGGTGAGGGATAAAACAAATTGATTTCCACCCAAAAAAAGTGCCAGAATAATTCAAAACACATCCAATCCATTCAGTAATAAAATGTAGTCTTTGAAAACAGTGGTGCCCAATGACGAAAATTGACCCACACACATACATACATACATGCACACATACATACACACATAGAGTGATATAATAGTACAGAAGGCATGACAAACGGACCTACTACATCACGTGCAATCCTTTCACTTTGTTTTTAATGAGGAAAGAAGAAAAATATGAAGAAAAATAAATATAGGAATGAACTACTGGTGAGATAAAAAGAAAGAAAGGAAAAAAAACAAGGAACGCGGTGAAAGAAAACCAATGCAATTAATCTCATAGAAAAGAAAGAAGAGAAAAGAAAGAAAACAAGAAAATAACATAAGAAAACATTGACTTTTTTCCCTCCCCTCAATTAGACGGATAAACAGATTAAAAAGATAGGAAAGGAGAAGAAAGAATGGAAGGACAATGCTTCTCTCTCTCTCTCTCTCTCTCTCTCTCTCTCTCTCTCTCTCTCTCTCTCTCTCTCTCTCTCTCTCTCTCTCTCTCTTATTCCACATTGGACATCGTAAATCACGGAGCCTCCACTTCCGGTCTAGAAGAGTGAGAGGCGCTGATAACTGTAGCGAAAGATAACACACGGTAATGAGGAAGAGGCCAATTAGAGAGAGAGAGAGAGAGAGAGAGAGAGAGAGAGAGAGAGAGAGAGAGAGAGAGAGAGAGAGAGAGAGAGAGAGAGAGAGAGAGAGAGAGAGAGAGAGAGAGAGAGAGAGAGAATCTTGAATATTTACTGCCTTAACTTATCTACCTTTTAAACCATCTGTGTGATTACTAACTGTTTAAATAAAAATAGAGAGAGAGAGAGAGAGAGAGAGAGAGAGAGAGAGAGAGAGAGAGAGAGAGAGAGAGAGAGAGAGAGAGAGAGAGAGAGAGAGAGAGAGAGAGAGAGAATTCTGTGAGGTCTAATACAAGAAAGATAAATGAATATATCCTACGACTCAATCCAGATGCAAAAAACAAAGCAAAATAATCAAAAGAAATCGGATTGCTTATTATTGCAACTCAAAATTAGACACAGATAAAATTAATTAATAAATAAGAAGAAAAAAATAGTATGAGCCAGGATTATAACTGGCTGGAAAAAAGTAACTCTAACCAGAAAAACTAATAAGAAAAATTATAATAGAATACGTGCGTTGTATTAAGATCTAAGAAAAATATGACACCAAAAATAGGTAGTAGATTTTAATTACGAAAAGGAAAATCTCGAGAAATTATGATAACAAGAATTGCATAGAAGAAAAAAAACGGAAAAAAATTGGAATGAGAAGAATAAGAGAAAAGAATTGGAATCAGAAGAAAAAAAACCAGAAAAAAGAATTGGAATCAGAAGAAAAAAACAGAAAAAGAATTGGAATCAGAAGAAAAAAGCAGAAAAAGAATTGGAATCAGAAGAAAAAGCAGAAAAAGAATTGGAATCAGAAGAAAAAAGCAGGAAAAGAATTGGAATCAGAAGAAAAAGCAGAAAAAGAATTGGAATCAGAAGAAAAAAGCAGGAAAAGAATTGGAATCAGAAGAAAAAGCAGAAAAAGTATTGGAATCAGAAGAAAAAAGCAGAAAAAGGATTGGAATCAGAAGAAAAAAGCAGAAAAAGAATTGGAATCAGAAGAAAAAAGCAGAAAAAGAATTGGAATCAGAAGAAAAAGCAGAAAAAGAATTGGAATCAGAAGAAAAAGCAGAAAAAGGAAAAATTGGAATCGGAAGAAAAGAAGCAGAAAAAGGGATATGGAATCAGAAGAATAAAAAAAGCGGACACATTAAATTGTATCAAGTTTTCTACATTATGTATAACTTATTATTGGGGTGCGAGCGGTGGCTAATAGTGCTAATGTATAACTGTATAATGTGCAATGAAAACTATGTATGTAAATGTGGCAAATATGTATAACCTGACTGTCTGGTTCAGTATTTTTCACTTTAAGTGTTTTATAGGTCAGAACGAGTGAGAAGACAATGAAATGATGTGTGCAAAATACATTTCTTAGCTAGGTTAGGTTAGATAGTTTGAGTTGTGTAAGTAGGTTAGTTGAGTGTTGGTTAATTAGGTTAGTTGACGGGTTGTGTAGGTTAGTTGAGTTGTGTTAGTTATTATTTGAGGTTGTGTTAGGTTAGAGTAGTTGAGGATTGTGTAGCGTTGATTAAGTTGATGGTTGTGTAGTTAATAGTTCAGGGTTGTGTTAAGTTAGGTTAGTTGAGGTTGTTTAGGTTAGATTAGTTTGAGGGTTGTGTTAGGTTAGATTAGTTTGAGGGTTGTGTTAAGTTAGATTAGTTTGAGGGTTGTGTTAAGTTAGGTTAGTTTGAGGGTTGTGTTAGGTTAGCTTAGTTTGAGGGTTGTGTTAGGTTAGATTAGTTTGATGGTTTGATCAGGTTATTGTAGGATGCTTTTGCAAATGAAAATAGTGGTTTTTTCCAATCAAAACGGCTAAAAAGTGTATTTTCAAATATTTGTCATCTCTTTGTCGAATTGCAAAAATCACATTTTTTATGTTTACACAGAAAAAAAAACTATCTCCATTTGGTAAAGCATCAAATATTGAACGGAAAAAAATTGAACTTGTCTGAAAATCTAGCAAGTCACATTGTAAATTTTTACCCGCGGTTTTTTCAGCTTGATGGGCCGACGATGGTGATAAAAAGCTACGCTAGTGAATATTCTAAATAATTATATAGGTAATATTAGTGGTGGTGGTGGTAGCGGTGGTGGTGGTGGTAGCGGTGGTTGGTGGTGGTGGTGGTGGTGGCGGTGGTGGTGGCGGTGGTCAAACGACGGTCAGTCCGCCTGCCCGCCCTCGCACCCTCGCCCGGCTTCCCTCCCTACCCAGGCGCCGCCGCTCGCCCTAATCACTGTATAGGCCAGCCAAACACCTTTACTCTACCAAAGACCTATTTATCTTAGAATATATAGATAGGTCTTGACTCTACCTACAGTACTACGAGCATACTTTTCTCTGTATTTCTATTTTTCTTTCTATATACTACCCCTTGTTCCCCCCCTACACTTTGTATAGTCAATAACCTTGTAGTTGGTACTTGCAAAGTGTCTAGATAGGATGAAAATCTTATCCCCCCCTACATTGTAAATTCCCCCTCTTTTCTCAATAAATTTGTAAACTTGTAAAACCCCCACCATCACCATCACCACTACCATCATCACCATCCTGTATATAAGTATCATCTTTTATTTTATTAGTACTAAGTAGTAAGTACAATTCCTTCTATGTCTATGTAGTCTATCTAGTCTAGTTCACTCTACCTACAGTATTGCGAGCATACCACCACCACCACCACCATCACCACCACCATCACCACCACCACCACCATCATGTATATATCATCATTTATGTAATTAGTACATATGTTCATTTCCTTCTATATTATGTGTATTATTTATTTAATTTTTGCGTTCTATACCTTCGGGTGAAATACAAATGATTGATAGTATTACTATTACTATTCCAACAAGCCGCTACTGTTATAATAATAGTAATAATGATAAGTTATAATAATCATAGACTATAAAAGGCGTAAATATCACCATAGGGTCATCATTTAATATATTTTTCATTATTTAAGTTCATCTCAATCCACACACGTTTTCCTTCTTCTTCTTATCATTATTATTATTACTAAGCGTTATTTTTTTTATCATGTAAGTTCATCTCAATCCACACACGTTTTTCTTCTTCTTATCATTATTATTATTACTAAGCGGGGTTTTTTTTATCATGTAAGTTCATCTCAATCCACACACGTTTTTCTTCTTCAATATTTTTTCTTCTTTTTTCATCTTCAATAATTTATAATCAACGTGACATATTTTTACGTCTTCTTTATTTTTTTCTTCATTTTTTTCCCTCCAGTTTGAAAATTTGGTCGGTTTCCGGAGCACGTCCCAGGTGACATATTTATCACCTATAATTATAGAACATTTGCTCGGCGACAAGACTCGGAATGATTTGACAAGAATTCCTCGGAGCGCCAATACCCGATATTTAATCAAAGTTTTCTCACCCGCCCGTAAATCCTCGCAAACAGCAAACTCATGTCGGTGAATTTACGTGAAAAGAGACGTGAAAAAAAATGCGGTAAGCTTCTTGTGTGGATCCTGGTGATTACAAATGTGTGTGTGTGTGTGTGTGTATGTGTGTGTGTGTGTGTGTGTGTGTGTGTGTGTGTGTGTGTGTGTGTGTGTGTGTGTGTGTGTGTGTGTGTGTGTGTGCTACATATAATTTCAGGCCAGATCGGAACACGCAGAAACATGCATAGCTTCATGAAATCCAACGCAAAAACACGACTATTACTTATTATCGTTAGACAAATGTAGCCCATGAGAACAACAGATATAGAGGGAAAATAGTGTTTGGATAGTGTGTTTGTGCTACATATAATAATTTCATGCCTGATCGGAACACGCACAAACATGCATACTTTCATGAAATCCGTAGCAAAAACAAATGACTATTATTATGATTAAACAAATGTTGCCCATGAGAATAGCAGATATAGAGGGAAAATAGTTTATAATACGTTGTAGTGTGTTTGTGCTACATATAATAATGTCAGGCCTGATCAGAAACACGCACAAACATGCATACTTTCATGAAACTCACGGCAAAAACAAATGACTATTATTATGACATAGGCATAAAACGTTAAACAAAATTAATGTAGTCCTTGAAAGTAATGAGTTAAAGAGGTTAAAACAAGACTTACTTTTCTTCTCTTGCATAGCGGGCGTCGCGTCGTTCAGGTGTGGGCGGGGGTGGGCGCGGGGAGGCTGAGGTTGTCACGAGCGATCCCCTTCCCCTCCACCCACATCCCACACATCACCACTACCCACGCCACCACTATGCACTAACCCACAACACTTCCACACTTAGCACTACTTCCTTGCAGGGGGTACGGGGGGGGGGCGAGGGGGGCAGTGTCACCTCCCGCGGGGCGCCTTCGATTGACGCGGACACTACGTCACGGGTAATTGGCTGATCGGGCTCCGGCGTGAGTACGGCGCCTCTACACCTCCTGTGACCATGATTATCTCTGGTTGTTCCTTTTTTTTCAGTATCTCCCGGCCGCCCACCCTCGCGCGACCCTCGGCTGGGGCGTGGGTGGTTACGGAAGCAACAGTCACAGAGAGCCTTGCCTGTGGGCGTAGAGGCAGGCAGGGTAGAGCACGACCGCCCTCTTTGCTGACAACAGTCGCCTAACAACTCAACTAACTACCACTGAGCTCCTTCCACCGCGAGTTCACTCACTTTTCGGTGTGTACGAGGCGAGTGGGGTGATGCCGTGCCCTGGGACCACTGCTCTCGCGCGCCGCCACCCAGCCACCACCCCACACCGCGGCTAAGTTCTCCACGCCTCTCCACGCCTTGCCACGCCTCCACACACGATGACGCTTGGACGTGGGGGATACGCTGCCTCGTCACACGCACTCACGTCGATAATTGATATTGCAGAGGCCTAGACAGCCAAGTGGCAAACAGTAACACAGGAGGAGTGAGCACGGGCGAAGGGAGACGAGATGCCAAGTACCGCCAGTCGTCTGCTCTCCGTCCCCTCCCCTACCAAGACCCCTCCTTATCCACCCCTCCACCCCTGCACCCCTACCTCCCTCCCAGCCTGCCACAACATCTACACCCCCATATTGCAGTCCCGACACCCCCACTCAATCTTCAACACTTAGCCACACCACATAATCTCCCCGCCCACGCGATCCATCTCTTTTTCCTACCTTCATATTCTTAGCAGTCTCGAAAAGTACTACAATTATTAGAAATCTGCCCAAATGCCTGAGGTGGTGGCTGGCATCACTCGCCGTTGCCATACACAGTACACCTACCCGAATAGGGGAGGAATTCCCTATCTGCTTAAATTATTCATAGCCTTTACGAGTATATTCAAAGCGCACGTTAATGAGTCTGTTCATGATGACCCTAGGTAAGGCAAGTGACCTGAGAATACGAGAGGTTTTACAGGTCGTGCAGTGCCTCTTCCTCCTCCTGAGTCCTGACATCTTCCTCCTGTTTTGAGACGTATGGGTCCTCCTTTACCTCACAGCCTTCTCACTCAATTAGACCCACTCTGTAGGCAGCCCAGATACGCCACCTAAACGCCACCTACACACCACTCTGTACTTTGAGGTGCCTGTCCCTCCAACACGAGCGGGTAGTACTTGTCAGTGGGTAGCAGAAGGTGTTGAATGCTATTTTTGACCTTCCTGAGATTGTACGTTTGGCAGTGATGTAATGTGGCCAAGTTCTACCCTTCTGAGATGAGGCTGCCCCACGGAGGTGCCTCACTATCGAACATCGCTCCTTACATTCCCATACATTCCCCTTACACGGCGTCAATAGTAACAGTCCTTAGGCAGAGAGGAGTGGGACAGGAGGCTAGAGCAGAAAGACGGGGCCCTGTGTACGGTGTTAGGGCTGTATGGGGACAGAAAGGAAACTGAAAGTATTGTAAACCTCACCAAAGTGTTCCTAACGCAGTGTGGGAGATAAGAACACAAAAGAAACAATGAATTAGGATGATAATCAAAGGACTGAAAACTGATCAAAATGTCTTTCCCAGGTGAAATAAACAGGGGAAGAGTTAACAAGTTTTGTTAACGAAGGAGACGAAGTGGTAAGAGGACCTAAGAAGCGATACTAAGCGACAACGGTCACAAGAGAAGAAGAAGGCAACCTAGATAAACCACGGTGCTGTTAGGAGGTGGCTGGCATGCTAGGGTCTCGCTAGGGTAAAGGAGTAAGGTTAAAGAAGAAAGGGAAAGAGGCTGTAAAGGGAAATAAAGTCATGAACGAAAAAATAAGAGGAAACTGGCGCCCCTACTCGACTGTGTGTTCCCTCACTCGGAGTGTCGCGTGGTTGCTGGTCCGCGGCCCGCCTCCGATTGCCCCCCGCTGCTGCCCACTCCCACACTCCTTATATCATTTCATATAACCCCCCACTGCCCTTCCCACCGCGAAGTGACTAATCCCTCTTATGTACCAGGTATTTACCCGGCCAATTATCATCCCCCACAATGTTCCACGGCGTTAATAGCATACGGGAAGTGGGCATTCAGACTCAGTGCGTGGAAGTGGGTTGGGGTGTGTGGCGGCCGCTGGCAGTCGCGTCACCTTGCCTGGGCGCCTTACAATGTCTTCATCAACACTCGCGTCTCAAGGAGCGTTTTCTCTTCCTTTCAGGGCTCGCCATTCGGGGTTTTCGCATTAAATATTTATCGCTCTCTACTTCTCCTACTGTTCGTTCCCTGGTATAGCCTCATCAGCGGGCAAGGATACGGAGGCGGGGAGGGGCAAGAGAAAGACACACGCCTGAACCAACAACTGTGAATAAAAGTGATGTATTAGTGGCAATTCTACACTTTATGTCTTAATCAAGTTGGCTCAGAGGCGGCGGGCGGACCGACACAGGCGAGGGACGAGGGAGGACCTTAAAAGATTTAGATGTTGAAGAGAGAGAGAGAGAGAGAGAGAGAGAGAGAGAGAGAGAGAGAGAGAGAGAGAGAGAGAGCATACTAAGAAGCCGGATAAACAAACAGCAGATACAACTGTCACACTCAGGCGGCAATCTGAGCCAATATCAAGCCGTGTCCAAGTAAACACATGGAGAGGACGATAATGCTGTCATAAAGTCAACAATCTATAGCCGATCCTTGCCTCCCTCCCTCCTCCTCCGATTTATTTATCATGTTGACACTTTCGTATTTTCATCTATTACATTATCATCTCCTTGTTTCTTCCTTCTCTCCATCATCCATCCCTCCTCTTCCTCTTCTTTTCACTATCCTCTCCTCCTTTCCTCCTTCTCTCCATTTCCTCCTTTTTACACTATCCTCTCTTCCTTTCCTCCATTCCTCCTCTTCCTCCTCTTAACACTATTCTCTCCTCCTTTCCTCCTTCTTTCCTCCTCTTCCTTCTCGTCTTAACACTATCCTCTCCTCCTTTCCTCCTCTTCATCCCTCCTCTTCCTCATCTTTATAGTATCGTCTCCTCTTCCTCCTTCTTCCATCCATCCATCCCTCCGCTGTCGACAATCTTACTGTTGTTAATTTCTAGATCAATAGACTTTTAATATTCAGTCAGTTAGATAATCAGTTTAATCTTGGTTAATTTCATAGTTAAACCCAAGATTAACTGACTATCTATTGTTTCTATCTATCTATCTATCTAACTATCTCTCTATCTATTTATCTATATTAAAAGTCTATTGATCATAGTTAACCCCTTCACGCCCAGATTTTTCCTTTGCTATATAAAATCGTCTGTTGTTAGCCATAAAATTACGGAAAGTGACTGAATATACCAAATTAACTAGTGGACAAGGATACTAAACAGGGCATAGCTATAAATATTGCTTATAGTCACTAAAAATCGTCTAATGGTAGCTAAATTACAATGGAAAATACGTTCTGGGTCTCAAGGGGTTAACCTCTAAATGCGGGAGTGACGGAGGTAGCAGCAGGGGGAGAACATGAACGTTTGTCAACACGTGTTTCTCTGCCTCCCTTCCTCTCTCCTTCTCATATAAGACCGGCCACCATTTCCGGCGGAGGGAGAGTGACCTTGTCTGCCTTGTCGTTCTCATCCCCATTCCCACTACCTTCGCTCACTTCCGCTTGTTACTCTGAATATTATGATGAGTGTGGTGGTGGTGATGGTGATGGTGGTGGTGGTGGTGGTGGTGGTGGTGATGGTGGTGGTGGTGGTGGTGGTGGTCAAAGCCTTTATTCTATTCTAAAGGCTTTGGTGGTGGTGGTAGTGGTGGTGTTGATGGTGGTGATGGTGGTAGTGGTGGTGTTGATGGTGGTGATGGTGGTGTTGATGGTGGTGATGGTGGTGGTGGTGGTGGTGGTGGTGGTGGTGGTGGTGGTGGTGGTGGTGGTGGTGGTGGTGATGATGGTGGTTAAAGCCTTTATTCTATTCTAAAGGCTCTGGTGGTGGTGGTGGTGGTGATGGTGGTTAAAGCCTTTATTCTATTCTAAAGGCTCTGGTGGTGGTGGTGGTGGTGGTGGTGGTGGTGGTGGTGGTGGTGGTCCTCATACGAAGGCACGTATTATATTGCCCACATGTATATATTATATTTTATTTGCTTCAGTACTTAAGTTTTTTTCCCTTATGTATGTATAATATTATGTTGTTGTTGTTTTCTTTTTTTCCTGGATGCCTTCGGGTGAAAATAAAATAATTATTACTATTATTATTATTATTATTATTACTACTATGTTGGTATAGTTGTACAGTACACTCCAAATGTACTGCACAACTATACCAACTAGTATTATATCAATAACAGGTATTTTCATTGTCCTTCGTGCCACTACTACTTCCATCACTAACGATACTACCCACACTAATATAGCGTTAACAACAAAAACT
>JACEEZ010006585.1:0-2500 GCA_016584305.1 Chionoecetes opilio
TATGTCGTTTTTACTTAAACCGAACCCCACCTCTAACCTAACCTAACCTTACCAAACCCTAAACCTACCTCTCTCTTTAACTTAACTTAACAGTTTCTGGCTTTAAATAACGTAGATTTATACGCTACAATAGAACGTTTAATGCACTCTGAGGCGGTAGCAGAGGGGGTTAGCGTCTCCGACTGCCGTTCTCGGGACCCGAGTTCGATCTCCAAAAAAAACCGAAACCTTTCTCCCACCGTCGAGTGGCCTAAGAACACCCACATTCCCTCCCCCATCAACTCTACCTTTGATTGCGAGTGCATCGGAGGACACAGGGGGCGGCATGACCTCTAATCACAGGCGTCACTATAAAATCCTTTGCCTGCGCCCCCAAAGTTTCAAGTTTATTTGAGAAAAAGGTGGGGGAATTTAAAAAAAAAAAAAAAACTTTTTTAAAAAATCAACGTTCACACACACACACACACACACACACACACACAACACCACACCCACACACACACACACACACACACACACACACACACACACAACGGCGTATCAGCTAGGCATCCTGTTTCTATAGATACTACCGGCAGGACTTTCCATGTAGAGGGGATTGAGGTCATGACAGGTTCCCCAGGTGTTGTCCCCTTGCCACTTCTGCCATGACTTACTAGGAGGGGCAGCTAGTCTCCTCATCTACGAAAATTTTTACTTTTATTGTTTTATTTTTATTATGCTTTAATTATTATCTCTTTAAAGACTGCCACAGCTACTATTTCAGGCTTTTTTTAAATAATCATAAAAACCAGTAATATTACAGGAAGTACCACGTGTAGGCCTCACGGCTTCGTGTAGCTTCCTCTGCACGCACACACACATGCAAGCACAAGCAACACACACCTGCGCGCACACGCGCATACGCACACGCCCCACACACACACACACACACACACACACACACACCACACACACAACACACACACACCTACACACACACACACCTCCCACACACCTACACACACACAACACCCCTACCACACACGCACACACTTACACCTACACACATACACACACACCTACACGCACACACCTACACGCACGCATACACACACAAAAAAAAATCTCGACGTTAACCATTCTGGATGGGAAATAAATAAACCTTAACGCCCAATTAAAATGTTTGCTAACAGTTTGGAAACAATGTTTCCAAACAAATTTTTCCTATAATAGTGTGGACGTGACAGAGGAAGGTGGGTTGGGGTCCCGTCAGGACATTCCAGGTAGCGAGTATTTAGGTCAGGTCGGTTCTCTCTCTCTCTCTCTCTCTCTCTCCTCTCTCTTTTCTCTCTCTCTCTCTCTCTCTCTCTCTCTCTCTCTCTCTCTCTCTCTCTTCCTTTCTCTGGCTGGCTGCGGCTGCTGGCTCTTCTGTCTCTGTCTGTTCTGCTTCTCTGTCTGTCTCTGTCTCTCTCTCTCTCTCTGTCTCTCTTCTTCTCTCTGTCTCTCTCTGCTCTGTCTCTCTCTTTTTCTCTCTCTCTCTCTCTCTCTCTCTCTCTCTCTCTCTCTCTCTCTCTCTCCCGTGACTATTCTAATGTTCCTTTTCATTGAGCGGTTTGCATGGTATTTCTGTGTTTTCTTACTATATGTTTTTTGACAAAAATTTTTTTTATGCCCAAGAGAGAGAGAGAGAGAGAGAGAGAGGGGAGAGAGAGAGAGAGAGAGAGAAAAGAAGGAAAGAAAGACCTGCTACCTCACCCACACCTCATCTGACATCTCCTTTAATGAGGGGATCGAGCAGGTGACACACACACACACCCCTCACACACTCACACACACACACACACACACACACACACACACATTATAGCCAGTATGTGATGTTATAGTGAATATTTTCATCGTGTGGAGGATTAAGAGGGAGAAGGAGGAATATAGGAGGAGGGAGAGGAGGCACCGGGCAGGATTCGAACTCGGTATATCAAGATCATCTCTCTCTCTCCTCTCTCTCTCTCTCTCTCTCTCTCTCTCTCTCTCTCTCTCTCTCTCTCTCTCTCTCTCTCTCCTCTCTCTCTCTCTCCCTCTCTCTCTTTCGCCACGTGTAAATTGTTATGATCAGAGAACATTATTGTTATAAGAACATAAGAACATAAGAAAATAAGGAAGCTACAAGAGGCCGCGAGGCCTACACGTGGTAGTTCCTGTCACCTAACACTACCTACATCCACCTTTCATCCCCATCCATGAAAACCTATCCAGCTCCCCTTTAAAAGCTCCCTAATGACTCCGCACTAACTACCTGTCTACTGAGACCATTTCCCCTCATTCACCACCCATTGTGAACCAGTTTTTCCCCATTCCTTTCAAATCTACGCTTTTCCAGCTTGAATCCGTTTCTTCTTGTTCTACCCTGGTTAAAAGCCGTAAGAACTTTTCCTACCTCTCCTTTATTAAATCCCTTTAAACCACTTAAAAAATTCTATCAGATCGCCCCTTACTCTGCGTCTCTCGAGTGAGTGTA
>JACEEZ010006585.1:5000-14193 GCA_016584305.1 Chionoecetes opilio
ACATATATATATTTTTTTTCGTTTATTTGGTATTTCGTTATTTTTTTTTACTTTATATTTTTGTTTTATGTTATTTTCGTATTATATTGGGGTTTTTGTGTGTTTTTTTTCCCCCTTTTTGTGCTCCTTTTTTTGCTCCTTTTTTTTAACCCTTTGCTTTTTCAAAACCTAACCTAACCTTTTTTTTGTTTCCTTTTTTTAACTTTTTTTGCTCTTCTAACCAAACCTAACCTTTTTTTTCCCTTCCTCTTTTAACTTTTTGGGCTCTTCAAACCCCTACCTAACCCCTTCTTTGCTCCTTTTTTTAAAACCTCTTTGCCTTCTAACCTAACCTCCTTCTTTGTTTCCTTTTTTAAACTCTTTGCTCTTCTAAACCAAAACCTAACCTTTTTGGGGCTCCTCTTTTAACTCTTTGCTCTTTTTTAACCTAACCTAACCTTTTTTTGCTCCTTTTTTTAACTCTTTGCTCTTTTTTTAACCCCTAACCTAACCTTCTTGCTCCTTTTTTTAAAATTTCTTTTGTTTTCCCAAACCTAACCTAACCTTCTTTCCCTCCTCTTTTAAAACTCTTTGCTCTTCAAACCTAAAAACCCCAACCCTTTTTTGGGCTCCCTTTTAACTCTTTGCCCCTTCCCCCCCAAAACCAACCTTTTTTTTTGCCCCTTTTAACCTTTGCTCTTCTAAACCCAAACCTTTAACCTTCTTTCCCTCCCTCTTTTTAATCTTTTGCTTTTTCTAACCTAACCAAACCCTTTCCCTTTTGCCCCCTTTTTAATTTTCTTTGGGGCTTTTTCTAACCTAACCAAACCTTTTTTTTGCCCCCTTTTTTAAAAACTTTTTGGGCCTCTTCTAACCAAACCCTAACCTTCTTTGCCCCCTTTTTTTAAAAAAACTCTTTGCTCTTCAAACCCTAACCTAACCTTCTTTCCCCTTCCTTTTTTAAAAAAAATTTTCCTTTCCCTCTTCTAACCTAACCAACCCCTCTTTGCTCCTTTTAAAAAAAACTTTTTGCTTTTTCTAACCAAAACCTAACCTTCTTTTTTTTCCCCCCTTTTAAAACCTTTTGGGCTCTTCAAACCCTTTCCCAAACCCTTTTCTTTCCCCCTTTGCCCTTTTTTAAACCCTTTTTGCCTTCAAACCCCTAACCTCCCCTTTCCCTTTTTCTCCTCTTTTAACTTTTTTGCTCTTTCTAACCAAAACCTAACCTTCTTTGCCCTCTTTTAAAAACTTTTTTGCTCTTCAAACCTAACCTAACCTTTTTTTGGGCCTCCTCTTTTAACTCTTTGCTTTTTCTAACCTAACCAAAAACCTTTTTTGCCCCCTTTTTAAAAAACCTTTTCCCTTTTTAACCTAACCTAACCTTTTTTGGTTTCCTTTTTTTTAATTTTTGGGGCTCTTCAAACCCAAACCCTAACCTTCTTTGCTCCTTTTTTCCCCTCTTTGCTCTTCAAACCAAACCCAAACCCTTCTTTGCTCCTTTTTTAAAAAACCCTTTGCTCTTTTTTAACCAAAACCCAAACCTTTCTTTGTTTCCTCTTTTAACTCTTTGCTCTTTCAAAACCTAACCAAACCCCTTTTTTGCTCCTTTTTTTTAACCCTTTTTTGCTCTTTTTTAACCAAACCTAACCTTTTTTGTTTTCCCTCTTTTAACTCTTTTGTCTTCTACCTAACCCAAACCTTTTTTTTGCTCCTTTTTTTAACTTTTTGGCTTTTTTAAACCCTAAAACCTTTTAAACCTTTTTTTTGCTCCTTTTTTAAAAACCCCTTTGCTTTTAAAAACCAAACCTAACCTTCTTTGCTCCTCTTTTAATCTTTGCTCTTCTAACCTAACCAAACCCTTCTTTTTGCCCCCTTTTTTAAATTTTTTTGCTCTTCTAACCAAAACCCCAAACCTTCCCTTTGCTCCTCTTTTAACTTTTTGCTCTTCTAAACCAAAAACCTCCCCCTTTCTTTGCTCCTCTTTTTTAACCCCTTTTTTGCTTTTCTAACCTAACCAAACCCTTTTCTTTGCTCCTCTTTTAACTTTTTTTGCCCCTTTCTAACCAAAACCAAAACCCTTTTTTTTGCTCCTTTTTTAAAAAATCTTTGCTCTTCAAACCTAACCAAACCCTTTCCCTTTGCTCCTTTTTTAAACTTTTTGCTCTTCAAACCCAAACCAAAACCCTTCTTCCTCCTTTTTTTAAAACTTTTTTCTCTTTTTAACCCTTAACCTAACCTTCCTTTTGCCCCCCTTTTTTTAAAACCCTCTTTGCTTTTAAAAAACCTTTAAACCTAACCTTTTTTTTTGGCCCCTTTTTTAAACCCCTTTGCTCTTCTAACCTAACCTAAAACCTTCTTTGTCCTTTTTTAAAAATCTTTGTTTTCTTTTTAACCTAACCTAACCTTCTTTGCTCCTTTTTTAACTTTTTGGGCTCTTTTTAACCAAACCCAAAAACCTTCTTTGTTTCCTTTTTTTTAACCCTTTTTGCTTTTTCAAACCCAAACCCAAAACCTTCTTGCCCCCTTTTTTAACCTTTTGCTCTTCAAAACCAAACCAAACCTTTCCCTTTGCTCCTTTTTTAAAAATTTCTTTCTCTTCTAACCTAACCAAACCCCTTCTTTGCTCCTCTTTTAACTTTTTTTCTCTTCTAACCTAACCAAAACCTTTCCCTTTTTGCCCCCTTTTTTAAACTTTTTTGCTCTTCAAACCCCAACCAAAAACCTTTTTGCTCCTCTTTTAACTCTTTGCTTTTCAAACCCAACCAAACCTTTTTGGGGCTCCTTTTTTAAACCCCTTTTTTGCTCTTCTAACCAAACCCTTTAACCTTTTTTCCCTCCTTTTTTAAAAAAACTCTTTGCTCTTCTAACCAAACCAAAACCTTTTTGGCTCCTTTTTTAAAACCTCTTTGCTCTTCTAACCCCCCCTTTAACCTTTTGCTCCTTTTTTAACTCTTTGCTCTTCTAAACCTAACCTAACCCCCTTTGCTCCTTTTTTAAACTCTTTGCTCTTCAAACCTAACCAAAACCTTTCTTTGCCCCTTTTTTTAACTTTTTTGCTTTCTAAAACCTAACCTAACCTTTTTTGGGCTCCTTTTTTAAAAAACTCTTTCCCTTCTTTCTCCCCCTAACCTAAACCTTCTTTGCTCCCCTTTTTTCCCCCTTTTGCTCTTTTTTTAAACCAAACCAACCTTCTTTCTCCTCTTTTAACCCCTTTGCCCCTTTCTAACCAAAACCCTTCCCTTTTTTTTGCCCCCCTTTTTAAAACCTTTGCTCTTCTAAAAAAAACCCCCTAACCTTTTTTGCTCCTTTTTTAAAACCTCTTTGCTTTTTCAAACCTAACCAACCCTTTTTTTTGCTCCTCTTTTTAAACTTTTTTTGCTTTTTCTAACCTAACCTAACCTTCTTTGCTCCCCCTTTTTAACTTTTTTTTGCTTTTCAAAACCCTAACCAAAAACCTTTTTTGCTCCTCTTTTAACTCTTTTTGTCTTCTAACCAAACAACCTAACCTTCTTTTCCCTCCTTTTTTAAAACTCTTTGCCCCCTTCAAACCAAAACCAAAACCTTCTTTGCTCCTCTTTTAAAAACCTTTGCCTCTTTTTTTAACCAAAACCAAACCCTTTTTGTCCTCTTTTCCCTTTCTTTGCTTTTTCTAACCAAACCCTAACCTTTTTTTTGCTCCTTTTTTAAAACTCTTTGTTTTTTTAAAAACCAAAACCCTAAAACCTTCTTTGCCCCCCTTTTTAAAACTCTTTGCTCTTCAAACCCTAACCTAACCTCTTTGCTCCTTTTTTAAAACCTTTTTGGGCCTCTTCAAAACCTAACCTAACCTTCTTTGCCCCCTTTTTTTAAACCCTTTTTCCCTCTTCTAACCTAACCTAACCTTCTTTGCTCCTCTTTTAACTCTTTGCTCTTCAAACCCCTAACCAAAACCTTCTTTTTGCTCCTTTTTTAAAACTCTTTGCTCTTCTAACCAAACCCAAACCCTTTTCTTTGCTCCTTTTTTAAAACTCTTTCTTTTCCCAAAACCTAACCAAAACCTTCTTTGCCCCCCTTTTAAAAAACTCTTTGCTCTTCAACCAAACCAAACCTTCTTTGCTCCTCTTTTAACTCTTTGCTCTTCTAACCTAACCTAACCTTCTTTGCTCCCCTTTTAACTCTTTGCTCTTCTAACCTAACCTAACCTTCTTTGCTCCTCTTTTAACTCTTTGCTCTTCTAACCTAACCTAACCTTCTTTGCTCCTCTTTTAACTCTTTGCTCTTCTAACCTAACCTAACCTTCTTTGCTCCTCTTTTAACTCTTTGCTCTTCAAAACCAAACCCAAAAACCTTTTTTTTTGCTCCCCTTTTAACTTTTTGGGCTCTTTTTAACCTAACCTAACCTTTTTTTTTGCTCCTTTTTAAAACTTTTTCTCTTCAAACCCCTAACCAACCTTCTTTCCCCTTTTTTAAAACTCTTTGCTCTTCAAAACCAAACCCTTTAACCCTTTTCTTTGTTTCCTCTTTTAACTCTTTGCTCTTCAAACCAAACCCTAACCTTTTTTTGCTCCCCTTTTAACTTTTTTTTTTGCTTTTCCCAAACCCCTAACCTAACCTTCTTTGCTCCTTTTTTAAAAACTTTTTCTCTTCTACCCTAACCAAAAAACCCTTCTTTGCTCCTTTTTTAAAACTCTTTGCCCTTCTAATCAAAACCTAACCTCCCTTTTTTTTTGCTCCTTTTTTTAACTTTTTTTCTCTTCTAACCTAACCAAACCCTTCCCTTTGCCCCCCTTTTTTAACCTTTTCTCTTCTAAACCTAACCAAACCTTCTTTGCTCCTCTTTTAACCCCTTTTGCTCTTCTAACCCCCCCTTTCCCTTTTTTGCCCCCCTTTTTTTAAAAACTCTTTTTTTTTTCTAACCTAACCTAACCTTCTTTGCTCCTTTTTAAAAAACTCTTTCCCTCTTCAAACCCCTAACCAACCTTCTTTGCCCCCTTTTTTAACTCTTTGCTCTTCTAACCTAACCAAACCCTTCTTTGCCCCCTCTTTTTAACTCTTTGCTCTTCTAACCAAAACCAAACCCTTTCTTTGCCCCCCTTTTTAACTTTTTTGCCTTCAAAACCTAACCCAACCTTTTTTGGGCCCTCTTTTTAACTCTTTGCTCTTCTAACCTAACCAACCAACCCCTTCTTTTGCCTTTTTAACTCTTTCCCTTTTTCAAAACCTAACCAAACCCTTTTTTGCTCCTCTTTTCCCATTTTTGCTCTTCTAACCAAACCAAACCCTTCTTTCCCTCCTTTTAAAAAACTTTTTTGCTTTTCTAACCAAACCCTAACCTTTCTTTCTCCTTTTTTAACCCTTTTTGCTTTCAAACCCCAAAAACCCTTAACCTTCTTTGCTCCTCTTTTAACTCTTTGCTTTTCTAACCAAACCCTAACCTTTTTTGCTCCTCTTTTAACCTTTGCTTTTCCCTAACCAAACCTAACCTTTTTTGGGCCCTTTTTTAACTTTTTTGCTCTTCTAACCTAACCTAACCTTTTTTCCCTCCTCTTTTAAAACTCCTTTTGCTTTTCCCTAACCTAACCTAACCTTTTTTTGCTCCTCTTTTAACTCTTGCTCTTAAAAACCTAACCTAACCTAACCTTCTTTGCTCCTTTTTTAAACCCTTTTTGGGGCTCTTCAAACCAAACCAAACCTTCTTTGCTCCTTTTTTAAAATTTTTGCTCTTCAAAAACCAAACCCTAAATTCCCTTTGCTCCTCTTTTTAACCCCTTTGCTTTTTTCTAACCAAAACCAAACCCTTTCTTTGCTCCTCTTTTAACTTTTTGCTTTTCCAAACCTAACCAAACCTTTTTTTGCTCCTCTTTTAACTCTTTGCTTTTCTAACCTAACCAAACCCTTCTTTGCTCCTCTTTTAACTCTTTTGCTCTTCAAACCCTAACCAAAACCAAACCCTTTTTTTGCTCCTTTTTTAAAAACTTTTTTTGCTCTTCAAAACCAAACCCTTTAACCCCCCTTTGTTTCCTTTTTTAAAACTCTTTGCTCTTCTAACCTAACCTAACCTTCTTTGTCCTTTTTTTAACCCCTTTGCTTTTTTAACCCTAACCAAACCTTCTTTGCCCCCTTTTTTAAACCCCTCTTTGCTTTTTCTAACCTAACCAAACCTTCTTTGCTCCTTTTTAACTCTTTGCTCTTCAAAACCTAACCAAAACCTTTTTTTGGGCCCTTTTAAAAACCCTCTTTGCTCTTCAAACCCTTTAACCTAACCTTCTTTGCTCTTTTTTAAAATTTCTTTGCTCTTCTAACCTAACCAAACCCTTTAACCAAACCTTCTTTCCCCCTTTTTTAAACCTTTGCTCTTCTAACCAAACCCCCCCTTTCCCTTTGCTCCTCTTTTAACTCTTTGCTCTTCTAACCAAACCCCAAAACCAACCCTTTCTTTGCTCCTTTTTTAAACTCTTTGCCTTCTAACCAAACCAAACCCTAACCTTCTTTGCTCCTTTTTTACGTCCTCTTCTTTTTCCCCTTTTTTCTTTCTTCTTCTCCTTCTCTTCTTTTTTTTTGGGTCCTATTTTTCCCTTTTTTTTCCCATTTTTGGGTCCACCCTTTTTGGTAGTTCTTAATTTTTTTTAAAAATTTCACCTGGATCCGTCCCCCCAACTTTGGCGGGGTGAGGGATTTTCCCGGTGGGAATCCTGGGGTGAGGGATCTTCAGGGGGGGATATCCTGGGGTGACGGATCTTCGGGTGGGATTTTTCCTGGGGTGACGGATCTTCGGGTGGGATATCCTGGGGTGACGGATCTTCAGGGGGGGCCCAAGATTTTGAACTGATTTTCATTTTCCAATGGGGTTTTCAGGTCAAATGGGAAAAAGAGGGGGTTCGGGAAACCCTCCTTCGGGTAGGAGGACTATATAAAAAAGTTGACTAAAAAATTAAGTCATAAAACATTTCGACCATGGAAACGCAATCCTTTTCCCAAAAACTATAGCGCCTACCCGTTGTGGGGATGATTCCACTAAGGTTATTTCCGGGGGCTTCAACAAAACAGACTTTTAAAGCGGGGGGAAGTTAAGTGGATACTTGTGATAACTGGGTGAATTTGACAACACTCCCAGATCGAAGGGTTTGGTTTTTTTGTGGAAATTTCCAAACAAAAACAGCCCGAAGTATACAAAACCCCCCAAGTCCCCATAAAATTGGGTCTTTTTTTTTGGGCCCGGGTTTTCGAATTTCGAAAATGGGTTTCTCCAAGATTTCCCTAGCACAAAGGAATATGCCCTTTTTATCTTCATTTTTTAATTTCATACATTCATACTTTATTTCACACAATTTCCCCGTGGGGGGTGGGGTGAAAGGGTCTTTTAGGTGGACATTTTTGGGGGGGACGGAATCTTCAGGTGGGCATTCTGGGGGACCCGGGTCTTCGGTGGAAAATTCTTGGGGGGACGGAATCTTCAGGTGGACATTCTGGGGTTACGGATCTTCAGGTGGACATTCTGGGGGGACGGTCTTCAGGGGGACATTCGGGGGGACGGACTTCAGGGGGACATTCTGGGGTGAGGGACTTCAGGTGGACCCTTCTGGGGGACGGATCTTAGGGGGGACATTTTGGGGGTGACGGATCTTCGGTTGGGCATTCTGGGGTGACGGATCTTCAGGGTTTACATTGGGGTGGAAAGATCTTCAGGTGGATTCTGGGGTTAAAGGATCTTCGGGGGACTTCTGGGGGGACGGGGTCTTCGTGGACATTCCGGGGTGACGGATTTTCAGGGGGGCATTCTGGGGTGACGGATCTTCAAAGGGGGACATTCCCGGGGGTGACGGATCTTCAGGGGGAAAATTCTGGGGTTTACGGATCTTCAGTGGACATTCTGGGGTGACGGGTCTTTTAAAGGGGAACATTCTGGGGGGAAAGGTTTTTGGTGGACATTCTGGGGTGAAAGGATCTCAGGTGGGCATTCCCGGGGGGAAAGGTCTTCAGGGGTCATTCCCGGGGTGACGGATCTTCAGGTGGACCTTCTGGGGTAAAATGATCTTCAGGTGGGCATTCTGGGGGGCCCGGGTTTTTCAGGTGGGCTTCTTGGGGGGACGGATCTTCGGTGGACATTCTTTGGGGGGACGGACTTCAGGGGGACATTTTTGGGGTGAAAGGATCTTCAGGTGGACATTCTGGGTGTGGATCTTCAGGTGGACATTCCCAGGGTGACTGATCTTCCCGGTGACATTCTGGGGTGACGGATCTTCAGGTGGACATTCTAGGGTGACTGATCTTCAGGTGGACATTCTGGGGTGACGGATCTTCAGGTGGACACTCTGGGGTGACGGATCTTCAGGTGGACATTCTGGGGTGACGGATCTTCAGGTGGACACTCTGGGGTGACGGATCTTCAGGTGGACATTCTGGGGTGACGGATCTTCGGGTGATCCTATTTTTCTCTACACTTTCTGGTGATTTTTTTGTATTTTCATATTATTGTTATTTCCTTTTACTTGATTTCGTTTTTCTCTTCTTCATGCTTCTTCTTCCTTCCTTCCTTCCTTCCTTCCTTCCTTCCTTCTTTTCCATCTCTTGTAGTTCCTCATATTTTTTTATCTATACTTTTCTGGTGATTTTGTGTAATTTTCATATTCTTATTTCCTTCTTTCCTTGTCTTTTTCTTCTTCCTCTTCCTCTTCCTCTTCCTCTTCCCCCTCTCTTGCCTTGCTCTCCAGGGGCTGCCCCGTAGGAGACGCGGGGCACCAGGTGTGGCGGTGGACCACAGGTGACTTTGGGCTAGTTTGTAGGGAACCACACACTCCAAGGGGGGGGGAGGAGGGTAGGACATACGGTGGAGGAAAATGCCTAAGGATGAGTGCTTGAAGAGAGAGAGAGAGAGAGAGAGAGAGAGAGAGAGAGAGAGAGAGAGAGAGAGAGAGAGTTAAAAATAGCAACCTCGACACCTTCCTTAAAGCAATATTTCCTTTTATTCTTTTATTACCCGCTGAGAGTGAGAGAAAAATATATATAAGAAAATTAAATGAAAATTAATTATTTAAAGTGATAAAGTGATTAAAGTAATCGGGTGGGTGAGTGATGTGAGGTATGGTTGGTTGGGGGGGTGGGTGAAAGTGAGTATGGGGGGGTGGGGGATGTGAGTATGGTGGGTGAGTGATGTGAGTATGGTGGGTGAGTGAAAGTGAGTATGGTGGGTGAGGATGTAGATGGTGGGTGGTTATGGATGTGGATGGTGTGGGGA
>JACEEZ010006586.1:0-12500 GCA_016584305.1 Chionoecetes opilio
CTCTCTCTCTCTCTCTATCCCTTCTTTTTCTCCCCCTGTTTCATTTTTTATATCCTTTTTTTAAATAATATAATATATAATACCCCTTTCTCTCTTGCTCTCTATCAAATGGAACAAGGAATAACAGTCAACACATGAGAGAGAATAAAGGGTTTTCATCATGACAAAACATTTACAATTTTTATAACGAAACATTATTTTCTACCTGAAACTACAATACCAAAAAAACAAAAACAAATTCCCTTTTTTTTTTTACTTCTACACCCACATCCGCATGACCGGAAGAAGGAAGAGGACATAGACTGGAATGTGGAAATAACACACTAAGAAGCATACAGTCAGACTACAGAGATAAGGAGGATCCTGTATTCTGAGGTAAAGCACGAGTGACTGAAGCGTAAGAAAAGCAAGGACTGGAAACGGGAAGGCTGAAGGCGGGAGGAAGGACTTGGAATAAGGGCGTGAAGGAACTTGGAATAAGGCCAGGAAGGACTTGGAATAAGGGCGGGAAGGTCTTGGAATAAGGGCGGGAAGGACTTGGAATCAGTGCGGGAAGGACTTGGAATAAGGGCGGGAAGGACTTGGAATAAGTGCGGGCAGGACTTGGAATAAGGGCGGGAAGGACTTGGAATAAGTGCGGGAAAGACTTGGAATAAGGCGGGAAAGGACTTGAATAAGGCGGAAAGACTTGGGATAGGGGGAAGGACTTGGAATAAGGCGGGAAGGACTTGGATTAAGGACTGGATTAGGGGAAAACTTGAATAAGGGGGAAGAAGCGGAACGCGAAGGCAATATGCAAAGGGAGGGGAGGGAGGTAGTTAAACGGCAAATAGCATACGTCATTTCTGGTGGTGTGTGTTAAAGATATATATATATAATATATAAAATATATATATATTATGAGAGAGAGAGGAGAGAGAGAGAGAGAGAGAGAGGGGAGAGAGGAAGAGAGAGAGAGAGAGGAGAGAGAGAGAGAGGAGAGAGAGATAGAGAGAGAGAGAGAGAGAGGGGAGAGAGGAGGAGAGAGTGAGAGAGAGAGAAGAGGGTCCTTGTTAAAATTAGAAGATGGGGGCAAAAAGAGGAGAAAACAATTTTTTTTTTGGGGGGGAAAAATTTTTCCTTTGTTCGCCCTTCTTTCATCTTTCTTACCTTTTCCTCTCTCTCCCCTCTCTCCTCTCTCTCTCTCTTCTCTCTCTCTTTCTCCTCTCTCTCTCTCTCTCTCTCTCCTCTCTCCTCTCTCTCTCTCTCTTCTCTCCTCTCTCTCTCTCTCCCCTCTCTCTCTCTCTCTCTTCTCTCTCTCTCTCTCTCTCTCTCCTCTCTCTCTTTTATCTTCCTCCCCTTTCCTTTTTCCTCTCTCCTTTTTTCCTCCTATCACCCCTCACCACACATAGTTATGCGAGCGACTCGTTCATTTGCATCATACATATTACTTCAGTTACCACCCCCACCACCCCCACCACCACAGAGATAGCAAATTTTGGGCAGTCGGGTTCAGAAACGGTGAGAAACAGGAAGCTTATAAGAGGAACAGAAAGGGATTAAATTGTGTCGCGAAGTGCCGAGGGGGAATTGGCTGCCACCTTCCCTGACATGGCGCTGAGGCTGCCGATGCTGAGTGGCACAGGCGGAGGGAGGGTGCGGGGTCAAGAGTGGTGTGTGGTGGTGGTGGTGGTGGTGGTGGTGGTGGTGGTGGTGGTGGTGGCGGTGGTGGTGGGGTGGAGGTGGTGGAGGTGGTGGTGATGGTGGTAGTGGTAGAGGTGGTGGTGGTGGTGGGTTTGGTGGAGGTGGTGGTGATGGTGTTGGTGGTGGGGGTGGATGTGGTGGTGGTGATGTTGGTGGTGGTGGTGGTGGGGGCGGTGGTGGTGGTAATGCAAGGGGCATGGTGGTGGTGGCGGTGGTGGTTGTGGTGGGGGTGGTGGTGGCGGTGATGGTGGTAATGCAGGGGGCGTGGTGGTGGTGGCGGTGGTGGTGGCAGTGGTGGTGGTGGTGGCGGTGGTGGTGGTAGTGGTGGTGGTGGTGGATGTGGCGGTGGTGGTAGATGTGGCAGTGGTGGTGGTGGTGGTGGTGGTGATCGTGGTGGTGGTGGTGGGGTAGCGGTGGTGGTGGTGGTGGTGGTGGTGATGGTGGTGGTGGCGGTGGTGTTGGTGTTCTTGTCATGTACTAAACCTGTGATCGAACGGGTTTGTCTTGTACCAGTTTCAATTGGACCTTGACTTGACGCGGGGTCAGTTTGCATCTGTGCTGCAGTTCCTATATTTTCAGCATGGCATATCTCTTTTTGACTCAAGCTTTGCTTGAGTTTTCTACTATTGAAAAAGTTCAGCTTACAATTTTAATGGAAGTACACACAATTCGATCCATTTTCCCAGACAACTTTATCATACACTGAACCAAAGATATCCAGCCCTACCCATTGCTTTGCATGCTCCTTAAGATTGTTCCAGGCATCTAGGTTTGTGTTGTTCCGATTTCATCACAATCAAGATGACACAAGATATAGGAACCAATGGCTGAATCTTCACTCCTCCGCTTTCGACTTTTCTGTGGTGGTCTCGACATCTTCCAATCTGTAAATAAAAGGACATGTTATTAAAAAGATGATAATAAGGCATCCATATCTTAATAATTTTAACTGTCAATCAATGAGTAGATATGCTTGATACGCTTAGTGACGATTATTGATATTTTTTGTGTTAATTTTTTAATAAAATATTCAATTACAATGACTTCTTGTCGACAAATCCCCTCTATGATGTCTTTATTGCTTTCCTTGACCTAAAAAACATACATTTAGACACCAAGAACATATTAATAGATATGAAATGGGTGAAGATATGACAAATCTAGTTTTCACGGCGGCCATCTTGGATTTTGCCCCCTGGCAGAGTTAGCCCGCACTTTTGCGAGGGACATGGAGGCTTATTTTGTTCAGTATCCTCAAGTCATTTAAGAACCACCTTCAAACCTTGATCAGGAGAAATTGGTCACGGGCTCAATGGTAGGGTCCTCTACTAATAAGCTATATTCACGTATGACGCAATTTCTTAGCGGTGCCGCATTAGCCATGTTCAAGTGGCCCAAAACAGGGATTCAGGGTCCAGGTAAGGTGGTTTGGGGTGGTAACAGCGTTGTATTCCCTGACTGAACATACAAAAAGGTTTGATTCATCTGCTAATTGTGTCGTGTTGGGACTTCACGTGAATGGCTGCGGCTGTGGTTACCAGTACTCTCTTGTTAACATTATTAAGTTTTTTTTATAATGATTTCTATGAAGAGGTATTGTTACGTAATGTGTTTTTCGTTTTACTCTTTTGTCTTAAACACTCCATTCTAATTGTAACATTCTAATTCTCTATTCTAACATTCTAATTTTAACATTCTAATTCTTCATTTTAACATTCTTATCACTTTAAACCTCATTATAATAATCCTGCCTGCGCCACCACGGCCGAGGGCCAACCATCACATACCTCAAGTGAACCAACCTCCAGGGCTTACCATCCGAGCCTTAGAAGTAACTGCCTTCAGGCGCTATAGGTAAAAATGTTAAGAAAAAAAATATATAGTAGTAGTAGGGGTAGTAATGGTGGTAGTATTAAAATAGTAGTAGTAGTAGTAGTAGTGGTAGAGAAGCAATAGTAGAAGTAGTAGTAGTACGTAGTAGTGGTAAAGTAGCAATAGTAAAAGTAGTAGTAGTACGTAGTAGTGGTAAAGTAGCAATAGTAGAAGTAGTAGTAGTACTAGTAGTAGTAGTAGTAGTAGTAGAGGTACTATAGTCTATTCACTTAAGGTGGATTCCTGGGCTGGGTGCTGATCGATGCCTACCCGAGTTTGTAAGGACGTCGCTGATTGGCTGATAGACTCGGGCTGGGTGGTGGTGGTGGTGGTACCTTGCCTTGCCGCTACCAAAACCTTTGCGTTGCCTGAGAAAAATATTCACATTTCTTTGCTTAACTCACCTCTTACACAAGATAGGCCTATTTTGTTTGCATCAGTGAATCAGGCAGTGATTGGTCAACATTAACACGCTATTCGTAACTCAATTGGGTAAAAAATAAAGTCATGACTGAGTATCACAAGAATAGGCGGATTATCAGGTTTCAATGCATTGCAATGTTGTACTCCTACCCGATATTAGCAAGGTACCAGATGATATTTAGGTTAAACTGACCCTAGTATCGTGTTCAGGATACATTGCTGCATATCTTGAGCATAAAAAAATTCAGTAAGACTACACCAATATTAAGATAATTGAAGGAAAGTAAAACAGTGTATAAACATTTTTTCTTCCTTTTTTTGGTTCAACTCGCTGTAACTCCATCAGTTTTGCTCGCATTAAATTTTGAATAGCTGTTTCAAAGTCCTCACAATTTTCCGATTCTTAAGGTATGTAGCACGTAACAATAAGGAAAAAATTATGTGGTCAAAGTGGTTAATAAAGGAAAACTACTGAAACTGGTGCCTTGACTGGTGAGCATTGCTCCCACAGTAGAGAGGAGTTCTGGGAAGTGCTATCAGAGGCTCACCAGTCACGGCGGACAGTTTCAGTAGTTTTACATTATTAACCACTTTGACCCCATAATGTTTTCCTTATTGGTACGTGCTACATACCTTAAGAATCAGAAAATTGTGAGGATTTTGAAACAGTGATTCAACATTTAATGCGAGCAAAACTTATGGAGTTACAGCGAGTTGAACCAAAAAAAGGAAGAAAAATGTTTATCCGCTGTTTTACTTTCCTTCAATTATCTTAATATTGGTGTAGTCGTACGGAATTGTTTTTATGCTCTAGATATGCAGCAATGTATCCTGAACACGATCGTAGGCTCAGTTTAACCTAAATATTAACTGGTAGCTTGGTAATATCGGGTTGGAGTATAACATTTCAATGCATTGAAACCTGAAAATCCACCTACTCTTATGATACTCAGTCATGACTTTATTTTTTACCCTATTGAGTTACAAGTAGCGTGTTATTGTTGACCAATCACTGCCTGATTCACTGATGCAAACAAAATAGGCCTATCTTGTGTAAGAGGTGCGTTAAGCAAAGAAATATGATATTTTTCTGAGGCAACGCAAGGGTTTTGGAAGCGGAAGGCAAGGTACCTCCACCACCACCACCCAGCCCGAGTCTATCAGCCAATCAGCGACGTCCTTACAAACTCGGGTAGGCATCGAGCAGCTCCCAAAAATCCAGCTTATGTAAGTGAATAGACTATAATAGTGCTAGAAGTGGATGTAATCATGCATGAACACTGGTACTTCAAAACCCATAATATTATGTTTGCGACCGTAATTAATTCCATCCCCAGAGCGGCAGATATTACGCGTCAAACTAAAACGACAACACAAACGCAATTACACACAACGCACCGTGCCTGGACATGAACGATTTGAAGCACCGAGCAACTCTGCACCAGGTAAGAAAAATAATACATGAATAAAATAATACATGAATAAAAAGGAAAATGGAGATTGGAAAAAGTGGATGGATGAATCTACTAGATTCCCTCTGCCTGGAATACTTTTAATCTTGATTAAGAGGATAATAACAACCCAATACGCAAAAATCTAATATATAAGAGAATAATAAATATATAAATAAATAAATAAATAAATGTTCGTGGAATGCAGGCAAGTTGTTTTTTTCGCTGAAAGTCTCTCTCTCTCTCTCTCTCTCTCTCCTCTCTCTCTCTCTCTCTCGATCCTCTCTCTCTCTCTCTCTCTCTCTCTCTCCTTCTCTCTCTTCCCTCTCTCTTCTCTCTCTCCTCTCTCTCTCTCTCTCTCTCTCTCTCTCCTCTCTCTCTCTCTCATCTCTCTCTCTCTCTCTCTCTCTCTCTCTCTCTCTCTCTCTCTCTCTCTCTCTTCTCTCTCGCTCTCGCTCGCTCGCTCGCTCGCTCGCTCGCTCGCTCGCTCGCTCTCTCTCTCTCTCTCTCTCTCTCTCTTCTCTCTCTCTCTCTCTCTCTCTCTCTCTCTCTCTCTCTCCTCTCTCTCTCTCTCTCTCTCTCTCTCTCTCTCTCTCTCTCTCTCTCTCTCTCTCTCTCTCTCTCTCTCTCTCTCTCTCTCTCTGACATATACATTTAATCTTTATTATTTTACCTTCTCCTCCCAGCACTACATAGTTTCCAGTGCAGGTAGAGGCTTTGCCAACTCTTTGGGATTCGTTCAGGAAAAAAAAATTCAGTTACGTCGGACCAAAGAAGGGAATTGGAACCCATGTTGAGGCACACTAATTTCCACTCCCAATCTTTATTTTACTCCTATGTACTTTTTTCTACATGCATCGTGTGTGTGTGTGTGTGTGTGTGTGTGTGTGTGTGTGTGTGTGTTCGTGTGTCAATGCCCCTACAATACCTTCATCAAAGGCTATGTTAACTATCATCCCGTCACTACCACGCGCCACGCACTAATAGTATTGGTAACGATACCCAATGAAGCAACACACGCACACAATAATTACACAGCGGCGCCAATTGACACGAAGTAATAATTGTAATACATTGGAAGGTGATCTGGACTACTCCCGTTTTCTATATAAAGCAACACGAAGGGGACACTGTACCTAAACTCCATACACCACACGACGCCTTCCCACAGTGCTCCTCTCCGTCTCCCTCCCTATTAGTGGTTGTTTACTTGTCTTGGTAGATATAAGTTTCATCTAAATGTTCTGGTTCAGCTTCCAATTCGAATCTCGCGACTTTTATCACAATTGTGATAAAATTATGATCGGAGCAGAAATGAAAAGAGAGAGAGAGAGAGAGAGAGAGAGAGAGAGAGAGAGGAAGAGAGAGAGGGGAGAGAGAGAGAGAGAGAGAGAGAGAGAGAGAGAGAGAGAGAGAGAGGTGTACGTGTAATAGTGCGCCTGAAAAGTGCTGTGACGGACAGTGACCCTCAGTCTGTAACATTATAAAATTTAGTTATCCTATAAGGCATAGCTTTCAGATAGATGTCCCGGGACAGGGGACATCTTTAGCTTCTGCCACCCATTGCCTTCATCAACCTCTTTGCTATTTGTAGCCCCATGTATACCATGTCAGTTGTTTAAATAAAAAATAAATAAAAAAAGAGAGAGAGAAAAAAAAAAAAGAGAGAGAGAGAGAGAGAGAGAGAAGAGAGGAGAGAGAGAGAGAGAGAGAGAGAGAGAGAGGAGAGAGAGAGAGATGAGAGAGAGGAGAGAGAGGAGAGAGAGAGAGAGAGAGAGAGAGAGAGAGAAGAGAGAAGGAGAGAGAGAAGAGAGAAGAGAAGAGAGAGAAAGAGAGAGAGAAAGAGATATGGGGGTCACTTTGTTCAGACCCTTAGAAGAATGGATCATATTACATAAAGATGACGTAATGTCCTCTCTCTCTCTCGGTTTTTGCTCTCTCTCTCTCTCTCTCTCTCTCTCTCTCTCTCTCTCTCTGTCTGTTTTAGATCTATGGCCTCCCCTATTTACCTCAATATATACCTTCTACCTTTATTTGCACTCCTTCACCCCTCACACACATAGTTATGCGAGCGACTCATTCATTTGCATGATACATATTACTTCAGTTACCACCACCACCACCTCAACCAGCACCACCACCACCACCACCACCATCACCACCACCTCCACCACCACCACCACCACCACCACCACTCTCTCCTTTGAGATGGCTGCCTGTGATGACTTTCCATTTTTTACAGTCAGCAATGATGAACTCAGCAGACTCAATAACAGTGACACAGTCATGATAAATTACCTTTCAACAGCCTTCCTTGATAAAATGGTTCTAAATTCACTAAACTTAGAACAGGATGACCGTGTGGATGCTAGTAGTGACCCACTAGCATTGCATAGCCTAACATATCCACTTTCCCAGTATATCTATCCTGATGGATTGAAAACACAACACAGTGATGACGCATTTTCAATTTTAAGCATGAATATTAGAAGTCTCCCAAGTAACCTGCAGATGTTTATTGACCAATGCTTGAATGATTGTAGTGTAAAGTTTGATGTTATGGGATTCTCTGAAACAAGACTGGATAATGATTTAGTTTCTTTGTATGATATGCCAGGATATAACTTGTATGCAATGAATAGGGACAGAAATGGTGGAGGGGTGTGCATGTATGTAGCTAATATCTTTAATTCATGTGTGTTACCTGACTGCTGTATGATAGAGAAACATTTTGAATGCGTCTGTGTAGAAATAAGTTGCAGTGAAAAGGAGACAAATTGTATAGCTTCTGTATACAGACCACCTAAAGGAAACATCTCTGAATTTCTCAATGCTATTGATCTTTTGTTTGATTTCATTGAAGTTAAGAAGTTTACTTATGTTTATTTTTGGGGGGGACTGGAATCTGGATCTACTTAAATTAAGTGATCCTGGTGTAATAGATTTCATGAATGTAATGTACTCCCATGGATGTTATCCCCTAACAACGAAACCTACTAGAGTAACTGACAATAGTGCTACATTAATAGATCATATATGGGCCTCCTATCCGGAGAAAAATGTAAAAAACTGTATTCTATACACGGACTTAACGGATAATTTTCCAGTTTACTCACAATTTGTTCGAAAATTTAATTATGAAATCCACAGCTATATACAAAAGAGGTGCCTGTCTGAGATAAACATCAACAAATTTTTAAGGGTGACAGCAAATACAAATTGGATACAGATCTTAGATATTAATGATCCAAATGAGGCATTTGATAAATTCTATAGTCTATACAATGAAAACTTCCAAATATGCTTTCCACTAAGAAAGGTTAAGATTAATAATAAACATATTAAAAGTCCTCATATTACTTCGGGTTTACGAAACAGTATCCGAGAAAAGCACAGACTGGAAAGATTGGCTGCCAAATGGCCTTTAACATATGGACTTCGATATAGAAAATACAGGAACAAGCTCGTAACCCTTCTGCGTGTTGCCAAAAATAATTATCATAAAGATCAGTGAAAACCTAGACAAGGAAATGTTAAATCAACATGGACCGTTATAAACAACTTGATGGGCAGGAAGAATGGCAGACACAGTAATGAAATAAAACTGAAAAATGACATTGATCTTGCTGCAAATATCTTCAATAATCACTTTTTGAATATACCAGAAAATCTAAATCATCCCAATGACATTCAATTAAATTCTCACAAGCAATATTTTAATAATCCTGCAGAAATGTCATTGTTTTTGTATCCAGTTACCAAAGAGGAAGTTCAACAGCACCTTAAGTCTCTGAAAAACCAGCAGCAGGCTATGATGACATCCCCCAAGTCTCCTCCGACATACAGCTCAGTACATTGATGTCCTACTTACTCATGTCATTAACCAGTGTTTTAAGGAAGGATGTTTCCCAGATAAACTAAAAACAGCAAAAGTAATTCCCATCCATAAATCAGGCGATAAAGGAGATGAAAACAATTATCGACCAATATCTATTTTACCATCAATAAGTAAATTGTTTGAAAAATCTATTGTAAAAAGATTTATTGGATTTTTGGAAAAATTTTAAATTGTTATCTGAATATCAGTTTGGCTTTCGCAAAAACAAATCAACGGAAAAAAGCAATAGCAAAGTTCACAAGTGAAGTGTATAACTGTCTGGAAAGGAATTTCATGTTGTAGGAATATTTCTAGACTTGTCTAAAGCTTTCGACTCACTTAATCATAAAATATTATTTGATAAACTTGAACATTTGGGAATAAGAGGTGTACCACTTAAAATATTCACTAGCTACTTGACAGACAGGAAACAGGCAGTGTTTTGTAACAACAATATATCCACGCTGAAAAGTACCAATAGGGGAGTGCCTCAGGAATCAATTTTGGGGCCTTTACTATTCTTGGTATATATTAATGATATTTGTAATGCCAGTTATAACTTCAGCTATGTTATCTTTGCAGACGCACAAATCTTCTCTTAAAAGATAGAGCATTAGATCAGTTACATGTTTAAAGTTAATAGTGAACTAGAGAATATATCGAAATGGGTTTTAGCTAATAAACTATCTGTAAAAATAAGAAAACTAATTATATACTCTTTCAAAATCGTTCTGTTGCTAATATTTTAGGCTCAGTTTACCTTGGAGAAAATGAAATTCAGAGAGTCACTTACATTAGATTTCTGGGTGTTATTATTGACGAAAATTTAAATTGGAAAAAACATATACAATCTGTAAATTTGAACTTATCAAAAATGTGTGGAATTTTATACAGAATTAGGCACAACTTAACGACTGAAGCTTTGCGAAGCATATACTATTCTTTATGTTATCCATATATAATTTACTGTTTGTCTGTCTGGGGATGTACTTGGCCTTCCACTGTAAAAGATGTTTTCATTGCACAAAAGAAAATAATAAGAACAATTACCTTTAAAGGCATGTATGATCATACAGATTTATTATTTAATGATTTAGGGTTACTGAAATTTGAGTTTTTTTTTAAATATTTTCTTGTACCTACAATTTACAATGGTATAAATGATAGTAGTGATAGTAATACATTATTTAAAGTTCTTTACCACAGTCAAGGTACGCGGGGAAACCATATTGACCTGATATGTCCACAACCACGAACAACATTATATAAACATTCACTGCACTGTGATGGTCCTAATTGTTGGAACAAGTTACCAAACAATTTGAAAAGTATTAACAATTTTCATACATTTAAAAATAGACTTAAGACTTACTTTTTCCATCAACAGAATCAAAACATTAAGGATTAATATGAATATTCTTAACATCATTAGTATTTTCAATAGCAAAATTAGTGTTTAATTGTATCAATCAACTTGGGTAATTGTTATGGTAGTTAACATTTTTTTTTATTTGTAAATATATTATATTATTGCCGCTCTTCTTATATTTATAATATTTTGTACACTGTTCCTGTCCGCCAGGGAGCTGTTGCTCGGCGGACTAATGCCTAAGATCACCTTTGTATATAATTATATAATATATGTACTTCTAAAGATATGGCAATAAACTAAACCACCACCACTACCACCACCACCACCGCCACCACCACCACCACACCACCACCACCACCACCACCACCACCACCACCTCCACCACAACCACCACAACCACCACCACCACCACCACCACCACCACCACCACCACCCACCACCACCACCATCACCGCCACCACCACCACCACCACCACCACCACCATCACCACCACCATCACCGCCACCGCCACCACCATAACCACCACCACCACCACCACCACCACCACCACCACCACCATCACCACCACCATCACCACCACCACCACCGCTGCTATGACGGTAATTTAGTATCATTGGTGTAATAATAACGCCTGGATTTCTACGATTTATTATATACTAGCCGCAAAGCCGCCCTCCGGGCGGACTTTTGGCTAGCTCCTGCGAGGGCTATTGGGTGGGGCCCTTTGGCCACACCTGTGTTTGGTGGCCTTCGGCCCACCAAACACGGACCTCCAGATAGCCCTTCTAACTTTCCTGAAATCATGGATGTAGAAATGTATGTATTCCCCCCACCCATTCACTCACCCATTACCCTCACCCCCCACCCATTCCCCACCCATTCCCCACCCCCCACCCATTCACTCACCCATTACCCATCACCACACACCATTCACTCACCCCTTACCCATCACCCCCCACCTATTCCCTCACCCATCACCCCCAACCCATCACCCCCCACCCATTCACTCACCCATCACCCCACCCATTACCCATCACCCCACCCATTCACTCACCCATACCCATCACCCTACATCCTCAATCCATTACCCATACCCTACACCCTACATACTTCTCAATTCTCGCAACCCACTTTTTTTTCACAAATTATCGCTAATAGGCTGCTGAAAAAAAAAAAAAAAAAGTGATCCGATCATCTCATAATTGGGCTTAAAACCTTCCCCTGGTCAATTTCCCGGGTTCCAAAAATGTGCCATTTGAGGTATTGCGCCACGGGGGGCGGAACCTATACCAGACACACACACACACACACACCACACACACACACACAACCCCACACCACACACACACACCCCACACCACACACACAGACAGACAGACAGACAGACACACTTTCGCTTATATTTACCATTACCCATCACCCCCCACTATTCCTCACCCATCACCCATCACCCCCAACCCCCCCACCCCCACCCATTCACTCACCCATCACCCCACACCCATTACCCATCACCCCACCCATTCACTCACATTACCCCCTCACCCTACATCAAGGTTTCCTCAATTCTCGCAACCCACTTTTTTTTTTCACGATTATCGCTAATAGGCTGCTAAAAAAAAAAAAAAAAGTGATCGGATCATCTCATAATTGGGCTTAAAACCTTCCCCTGGTCACCCGGTTCCAAAAATGTGCCATATGAGGTGATTGCCCCACGGGGGGCGGAACCTATACCAACACACACACACACACACACACACACCACAGACAGACAGACAGACAGACAGACACACTTTCGCTTATATTTTACCATTACCCATTACC